>JAMLFY010000678.1:0-26324 GCA_030441495.1 Dalbergia oliveri
TGTGGCTTAGGTGAAGGTGGGACATTATATAGGCCAATGGAGCTAAACCTCTAGTCAAAGGAAAGCAAATGCATACACCAAGAGCATAAATGCTTAAGGGTATGCTTTGTCCAACTTATCATATGCACATGCCTTTAATTTGCAATATGGCACACCTTCAACCAAAATTTTTCAAATTTTTTTTTGTCTTTTGTTTTTTCAATCAATTTTTTTTTTTCATTTTCTTGGTGTGCCACTTGTTGAATTTTTTTTTCTGGCCACTCACTGGATATACATTGTCCCTCCTCCACACTTAATTTGGGGCACATCCTCATGCTCTCCTCTACCCTTAGGCTCAAGCATATATAAGAAATGCGCAAATGCTCTCCTAACTGGAAAAGGTTAGGAATTTTCATGATTTTTCACTTTTGGCTAAGGATATACAAAGACAAAAGAATGGGCAATAAGGCTGGCTTAAAACTAGACAATGGTAACATGCAAAAGGTAGTTATGCAGATATGTGGCTAAAAACAAGAAAAATGTCTTAATCATATTCAAGCATGCACATGGAAACAGTATTTTCAAACAAGACCCTAAGCAACTTCTAGAATGCAAATCCAAAGAGGGAAACACATATGAACAAACAAGGATGGAACATGATAGTTCAAGCCAATCAAAAGGCTCAAAAGCTCACATGTAAATTGCATGTACTCAATCCAAACAACACAATGAATCACCAAGTATCCAACACAGAATAAAGTCAATGCCAAGCAAGTCAATAAGGTGCATCTTGTGTAAGCCTATACATGTAACCTCTAAGGTGTCAAATGAATGGTGTAGGACACAAACAAAAATAAATATGATGCAAGAAAAATAAGAGAAAAATATAAAAAAACCTTACAGTTGGTTGTCTCCCACCTAGCACTTTGCTTTAACATCCTTAAGTTAATCTGTTAGGACCCTCATAGAAGGTGTGTAGCTTCAACCCAATAGAGGCTATCGAGCCCTAAATCCTTGGGGACTTTAGAGAGGTGTATTAGCTAGTGCCCATCAATGTCATATTGAATCATTCTAAGGGTTCTCCAATTCAATTACACCACCAGGGTGTACACAAGTGACCAAGAATGGTCCTTTCCATCTAGACTTTGGCTTCCCAATCATCAGGTTTTGCCTGGGGCTCATGTAACAAAATCTTTTGCCCCTCACAGGACTTTCTTCCCAATATGGGCAGCCCAGGCACTTTTGAAATGATGACTGCCTTGAGGTGGAGTACCTATATATGAAAGCTTGGAATATTCTAACACAATAGACACATCATATCCCATGGGAGAAGATAAAGTAGGAAAAAGGGTCCTGATCCTTACAAATTAGATTACCACAAGCATTATCAACTAAGGAATCAATAACATCAATGCTAAACAGAGAGTGTTCTTCATGGGGAATTTTAGCATTAGATAGACAAAATTAGGCTTTCATGTCCCCACACTCCATGAATAGTGTGCCAGCATGCACATTAATCATGGTTCTAGGATTTTCAAAAAGTGTTTACCCAAGATTAATGTACGCGGCTACCATTGGTGTCGTTCTCCATCTCAAGCATATAAAAATTAGCAAATACTAAACCATTTACCTGACCAATACTCCTTTGGCTTGGTAATGCTATGGTTGGCAAGTTGAATTTGCAACTGGGTGGGCTTTAGCTCTCCAAAGTGTAAGGACTAGTAGAATGATTTTGGCATAACATTAATGCCAGCTCCAAGGTCAGCTAGGGCTCTCGTGATGTGCAAGTTCCTAATGGTGCAAGGAATATAGAATGTGCACAAATCCTTGCACTTGATTATCAAGTTGCTTGGCTTGATAATGAAGGAAACATTTACTCTCATAGTTACTTTCTCTTCCTCCTCGCCCTTGATCTTCCTTCTATTAGTGCATAGATCTTTCTAGAATTTTGCATACTTAGGGATTTGCTTGATTGCTTCCAATAGAGGTATGTTTACCTCCACTTTTTGAAAGGTTTCCCATGTTTCTGAGTGAGTTCTACCTTAGCTTCCTTGGGTTGCATTATTTGTGGGAATGGTAGAGGAAGAGTGGATATGGAGAATTTGAGGGTTAAGAGCATTGGATGCTTAACAAAATCTTTCTCTGTAATACTTCCCTCCTTGCTGAAGCACTGGCACGCCTTAGTGCTGCGATGCTCACTCAAGAGATCTCCTATTGTTGAATTTCCATGTGGTACTTTTATAGAGCGCTTGGAGTGTTATTTGAGCACTTAAACGCTCAATAGATGCTTATCGGATCATCTTTTGCTTGCTTTTCTTCTTCTACAAGCATAGTCACCTATGGAATTTTCATCTCAAACGTCAGGGTGATTGCATAGACATTTCCTCTTGGATTGGGCACTATTTGAAAGGGTAACTAGGAAGCCTAGCCTATTGGCTCTGATTATTTTCATCTAGTCACCTCTTCTCTCAATCTGGACATTTTTTCTTATTTCTTGCATTTGCTTCATCATCTTCTTCATCATCTCAATCATAGTAGGATCTGAAGATAGAGGTTCAAAGGCGATTGCCTTTGATGAGGTTTCAAGTACTTCTGCTGTGAAAGTTGATCCGGCTGAGGGTTATTTCCCCACTTCAAATTAGGGTATTTTTCCAATTTGGGTTATAAGTGTTCCTAAATGGAAACTGGCCTGTTGGCTTTAGAAAGGGCTTGTTGCTCTGACCTTAGTGGTGGAGTCATCTTGCAATACTAGGCACATATCAGTGCAATGGTCATTTGAAATACATATGCCACAGACCGGGACTATCTGGAGTTGCCTGTGGGTAACCATCAACTTCTTCATAAGCCTAGAAAGTGTTTGTAAGTCTAAGCAAGCATTGGATTATTTGTCTGCTCACTCCATGAAGGCCCCTAGTATTTGTGGTTGCCCTGATCCAAATTGCTGGAAGTTTGTAACCATATTCTCCATCAAGGCACAGGCCTCTTCCAGTGTCTTATCCAAGAGTGCTCCCTACTAATAGTATCAATCATGCACTTATTAACAAGCGCAAGACCTTCATAAAAATATTGGAGGAGGAGCTACTTGAGATCTAATGGTTAGGGCGGCTGTCACATAGGAGCTTGAAATGCTCCCAATACTCATGTAGAAGTCATCACGAGGCGGTGGATTCCAGAGATGTCCTTCTCTGATAGAGGCCACCTGAGAGATGGGAAAATATCTCTCAAAGAAAAGTCACTTCATGCCAATCCAGCTTATTCACAATCCCATCAGGAAGGTTGAAGAACCAATTTTCTATTGCACCATTTAGCAAGAGAGGGAATACTCTTAGCTTAACATCATCCACCTTCATCCTATTTGTCTCATGCCGAGCACACCATATGTAGCTTCTTCAGGTGTTGGTGCTCTTCTTGAGATAGCCCATGGAACTTTAGTAAAGCATGGAGCATGTACTCCTTTAGCTCAAAATCAATAGTGAGCCTGCAGGATGTGATTGCTAGGGGCTTCCTGGGCAATGTCAGAGCGGTGAGCTCCTAAGTGTTTTGTTATGGTCTCCCATATCTCCAGGATTACTTGAAACAGGAAACAAAGGATCAAAATGCTCAGAAATTTCCTCTTGTTGATGTTTTGCCTGTTTGGTTTTCTTAAAGTTCTCTTTATCTCAGAGTCAAGAGGTATTAAATTTTCAACAGGATAGGGAACACCTCATATAAGGGAACCAATTTTTTAAAAATATTTTATTTTTATTTTTCAGAATAAAAGAAGCGAGAAAAAAAAATAAAACTACTAAATAAATAAAAATTGGAATAAAATGAAATAAAATAAAAAAATAAAAAATAAAAATAAATAACTAAGTTCTAATGCTCTCCCAACAATGGCACCAAAATTTGTAGCGAGATTGTTACCTACCTCCTCAAATTAGAAATTATTTTATGCTAAGTTTCTCCAAGAAAATGTAGTAAAGGGCACAATCTAAGTCGTCTCTCAAGGAGGCTTTATCACTTAGTTAGAAAACTTGGGGGTTGAGATTAAATTGAGAGAATTAAAATTGAAAGAATAAATTCAGAATTAAAGACACTAGGGTAAAGTATTCCTAGGATTGGAACTAGTTATCATAGACCAAATATGAAATTCATTAGTAGCTATTAGTAATAAATTACGGGTTCTATTAGTGATCAATAGATCTCTAGAATTTAACCAATGCAAATAACTAATAAACGAGATCTCAATTTATTTAGAAATCACATTGATTTAATGAACCAACTTCTATAGCCTAACCGCCAATCAGGAAGTTAATTCTAATGTTCTTCCTCAAACATAAACCAATGGATCCATCAATTTATGCCCAAAGGGTTTCCTACGACGATCACCAATTTAGTTATCCCAATAATAAATGTAACAATCGTAACAATAATTATAGAAATAGAAACTGCATAACATCAAGAAAACTAATGCATTCAATATCGAAAGTAGTCTCAAACATCATTCCAATCTATCCAAACCCTTACACTAGAAGAAAATCTACTCCTCTATCTCTGAAAAATTACAATAGTGAAAAAAATAGAACTTGAAAATAATAGCAACGATCTTTGCTATAATCTCCAAGACAAAGCACCTTTACTAATGGAATCCCTAAGAGAGAGGAGAATAAGAAAGAGATGAAGAGATATAGAGAGAGAAACCTAGCTGGAAAATTTAGTGAAAAACTAGGATAAAAATCTGTATCAATCCTTTATATATTGCTCTATAAGATAGCTCTAAAGTGGGGCCCAAAAACAAATAAGTTATCTGCAATCCTATCGTACGAGCAGGACAGTGCTCTCCAAAGAGAGTGGCCCAAAAAATAGTTGTGGCTCTACTGAGCTTTACATCGCTTAATGAGCACTGGTAGCGCTCACTGAGAGTGAGCTTCCACGATTCTACTCTTGTTCAGCTCCAAGCTACTTCCCAGGGGTTTCTAGCTTTGTTCTTGACATTTTGGCTTGATCCAAATCTCCTGGGCACAAAACCATACTCAAAGAGACAAGTCAAACATAACAAGGTGTAATTACAAATTATTCCCAAAATCAGTGCAGTGGTCACTCAATGAAGAATAAATCAAAATCCTAAGTATTGACATCAATAACTAAGTAAAACTTATGAAAAAAGCTAAGGCTTGGTAGCAAGATAAGTGGCATAAATGCCCTCTATCATTACTGGGGTTGTTAAGCCTTCCTTTATAGTGATAAGAGACCACATGTAAATTTAGGAGATAATCTTCCCCTGATATGGGAGATATTCCAGGATTTAGGAGATATTAGATATATTTTGTATAGGATGAGATATGATTTAATATAAAAGCTATAGTGAGGTAATAGGAGATATGGGAGGATAATAGGAAATCTCGTAGGTAATTTAGGAGATATCCTTTATTAAATAAAGGGAGAATCATTAGGGGATTACCATGCTGCGAGGACGGTTTGTGCAACCCCTTATCTTGATTCTCCAAGGTTGGGCTGAGGTCTATAGCCCATATTTCTAGTCCAGGACATAGCCCTCGAGCTTGTTCAAAGGCCAAGTACCTTGGATTGAGGTGTCATTGTTGAGGTGTTCGAGTTCGAGGACTTTGTGCCAAGCTTGAATAAGTAGACTTGTTGTGTGCAGGCATAATGCATTTCTTCAATTGTCGCAGGAATGGTTATGGAGAAATGTGTGATGGCATGTGTTGCCTTTTGAATGGTGGGCAATCAAGTCTCATAATATAAGATCATGGGCTACATGCCCAATTAGATTAATGTGATTAGCCCTCAAACCATTGGATGAAGTGAACGTCTTAGATGCATTACTTAGTGGATTGGAGTGTTTTCGCCATTGGATAAGCTCGTCTTTGTTCAAAATAGGTTGAGAATTTCAGAACTCATTTTTGCAACTTTTCTCCTCGTTGTCTTCATGTTTTTCTTATTCATTGTTCATCATTAGTCCAAGCTTCAATTTCGCCTTCTAGACTTCAATTTCTTCAGTTTCCAATTAGTGAGTTTGATTATCCTCTTCACCTTTCATTTAATCGGTTTACTTTGTTGGAACCCTGAGGTAGACGACTCATATTCTACTATTTTTTCTTTGTTTTTGGATCTATTTTCCTTTCTCTAAGCCCTTTCTCCTACTTATATTGATTAGGTATTTATCTATGGCCAAAGGAAATTGTGTGTTTACTTTTAAGAAAGGGAAAACTGGGCGGATGAGGCAGAATATAACCCTTATGGTTAGGTTAGTGCTGAGGTTAAAGCAGATGGCTTCTATGTTCGATGAAGATGAGGTTATCCATATGTTGAAGGAGTATTGTTTAGTCTTGTCATGTAGGGAGAAAGGAATAGAGATGTTCTTTATAGTTTCAAGGATAGCATATGTCATTACGAGTTGAGAGATAGTTATGGGAATTATATTTATATGTATGTAGACTTCTTTAGAAGTTGGATGAAGGGTGCCTTTTGACCAAATTTGAGGAAGAGGGCCTAAATCAAGTGAATGTAGCCCTTTCTCAATTGCATCTGAATAGTTTGGCTTTCATTTGAGCTATTGAGATTTTATTCAAGATGCTCGGCCACAAGTCTAGTGTTGGTGTTTTTTTTTTTATTTAAGGTAAGTGGTAGATAAAGGGAGCTGAGTGCCCTTTAACAGTGTTCCTAGGAAGAAGTTGTTACCTTTGCTGACCTTTAACTTTAGGAGATTCAAAAACAAGTTCTTGAACTTGAAGTCAGTTGAGTTTAAGTTTCCTTTTTTCTTTGATGAGTGTGAGCTAGAGAGATTTCCCCTGTCCTGGCAGCCTAACCCCTCGTTAGATTTTTAGGGATATATAGTGCCCTTCCTTAGATGACTAGATAGTGATTGAATTCAGGAAGAGTGTATAAGTTTGAGCTTTTCCCTATCTTGTATGTGTTCTCTTGGAGTGAGGATATAACATTCAAAAAGTCTTCAAACATATAGGTAGTTATTGAATTTTCTCCTTTTGTTGGTGGTTCCTTCTTGATGTTTGTTTCATATTATGTGTTCTTGTTTTGAAGCCAATATGGCTCCCAAATCATCTCAAGAGATTCGACCTTATCTGGCGAAGGAAAAGGGTTTCTGTTAGGATCGACCGAGTCTCACTAGCATCCTCTGGTGTGGGGTTGAAGCTCTAGGACCCTCACTGATCCTAACCCCTTGTAAGGCTAGAGAAGGCTAGGGCAGAGGTTGGCCCAAAGTGCGTTGATCTCTCATCGTTTGCTTTGGTCAAGGTGAGAAAGGTCAAAGAATTCCTCCAACACTGTCAACGCCAGCAACCTTTGGAGCTTGGAGTTTTCATTCCTAAAGTTTATTGATCAACAATTCTTCCATCTTGAGGACTCTGGCCATGATAAGAAGGTGGGAGTCCCTGAATCTTTATCATTATTTTGAGATCCAGGGGCTTTGACAAGCTATGATCACCTATCATTTGGAGAAGGAATATGGGGATTTACTTGATGGCTTGAGGCGGCAGGAACTTGATCATGGCCAAGCTTTGAGGTAAAGAGGAGCTTAACGCGAAACTGGAAAGGAAGGAAGAACTGAGGAGAATTCAAGGAAAGTTCTCAAAGACAAGGTTGGCAGTGTACTGCCATATGAAATTGGATGTTGAAGTCACTGAGTTTCCAGGGAAAGGAGTTTGTGGTGAAGAACCAATGCTTGAAAGAGGAAGTTGACTCACTAGAGGAAGAGGGCGGCTAGTTATTTCATATCTAGGTTTGATCTAGCTCTCGATCAAGTTTAGTTTCTTCATAGGGAGGTCAACATTTCCCACTATATTCTCTTCAAAGAGATCATTGGTGGCAAGTTGGTTGACACCATTCCTTTGAGGATACGGAGGAAGCTAATGAGGGTGCTCAAGGGTAGGATTAGGAGGAGAGGCTAGAGGGGTCATGGCGACTACGAAGCTTAGAGAGTGGAGCCTGAATCTAGACGTCTTCTCAAGGATGAACATATTGACCTCGACCCTTGAACTCTGTACTTTTTTATTTTAATTATTGTAATCCTTGAACAAAATTTGTTTTGTTATTTTCACTATCTTATAGTTTTTGAACAAAGTTTTAGTTGTATTTGATGAATTCTGGTTTTGCTTGCTTTCCAAGTTGCCTGACTATTGCATATGTGTAATATATGTTTGTTGAGATAGTTTACTTCTTATCTTTGTGATGTTGAGGGTCGCTTAGGGTGGAGATCTAAAGTTTGGTTAGTTTTTTACTTTTTTCTTTGGGATTTGCACGATGGTTTTGTCATTGAGAAGATCTTATATTTGCATGAAAAGCTTGGAAGAGCAATTGTGAAGACATAATACACTATTGAAAATTTGAGATTACATCACCGATCACTTATGTACCGTTGACATGTTCGGCTTACACATGATCATACCTCGTTAAAACCTTTGTTGGTAAAATCTAGTGTGATAAACCCAACTAAAGGAAAAGAGCACTTACCGTGTATGATTCAAGGTGCTAATTCTAGTTGGCAGGATCTTCTACCTGATTGCAGCATTCCATATCCTTGGTAGTTCTCCTAGAAAGACTGGCGATTGAACGGAGGTTGTCACCTATCTCCTAAATTAGAAATTATTTTAACGCTAAGTTGCTCCAAAAATGTAGTAAAGGGCACAACCTAGGTCGTCTCTCAAGGAGGCTTCAACGCTTAGTTGGGAAAATTAAGGGTTTTAAGAATGGGAATTAAGCTATTTAAGTTAAAAGATAATAACAAAAAGATAATAGAAATAGTGAAGAAGGCACTAGTGTAAGGTATTTCAGGATTGGAAATTACTTATCATTGGCCAAATATTAAACCCATCAATGGCTATTAAGGATAAATTACCTGCAATTTTGCTATTGATCGATCGACTTCTAGAATTTGACCAATGCAAATAACGAGAAACGAGATTTCAACTTATTTAGAAATCATATTAATTTAATGAACTAATTGTTATAGCCTAACTACCAATTGGAAAGTTAATTTTAATGTTCTCCCTCAAACATAAACTAATAGATCTATCAATTTATGCCCAAAGGGTTTCCCTAAATGACGATTGCCAATTTAGTCATTCCAATAAAGATTATAGAAATCACCACAATAATTATAGGAATATAAATTGTAGATCATTACGAAAATCAATGTATTTAATATAAAAAAGGATCTCAAACATCATCCTAATACATTCGAAAACCCTTACACTAGTAAAGAAATCTACTCTTCATCTCTGAAGGATTACAACAATGAAGATAAAAGAGAACTTGAAAATAATAGCAATGATCCTTGCCACAATCTCCAAGACAAAACACTTTCACTAATGAAATCCCTAAGAGAGATAAGAGAGAAGAGTAGAGAAGAAGATAGAGAGATGTAGAGAAAGAATAACAACAACTAAAAGTGGTAGCCTAAAAGAGAGTCAAAAACTAAGGTAAAAGTCTATATCAATCCCTTAAATAGTGCCCTAAAAAAATGGGCCCAAAAATTGATTAATGAGCTAATATCCGTCATTCACAAGCACTACTCACCAGAATGATGAGACCGTAAAAATGGCGGTGTGACTTGCCAAGCACTTAATGCTAAATGAAGCCCAGCGCTCACCTGAATGTGAGCCTCTACACTTTTTTTTTCCTTTGTTCCTAGCTCTTTCCCAATAGTTTCCAGCCTTGTTCTTCACATTTTTCACTTGATCGAGCTCCTGTGCATAAAACCATACTCAAAGAGACAAGTCAAATGTAACAAGGTGTAATTACAAGTTATTCTAAAATCAATGCAAAAGTCAATGATTCTATTAAAATCAAACAATTAAAAATAAATCAAAATCCTTATTAATCACATTAATAACCCAATAAAACTCATGCAAAAAGCTAAGGTTTAGTAGCAAGATAAATGACATAAATGTCCTTTATGAAACTCCCTACACTTAAGCTTTCACATGTTCTCATGTGAAACTAAGATCAATCAAAGCATCAATGAGAAGCAGTATACAAGGACTAGATTAAGACTCCTAATAGTAAAATTGCATGATGTGTAATACCCTAATATTCAACCTAACACGCTAGGACGCTTAAGTTAATTATTAGTCGTTAATCTTTTGTTTCAGTTCTTACTTTAAACTTTTGAAAATACCTTAGTGAAAATAGGTAAATTTTTTTTTTGAACTTTAAAAAGCAAAACACTAGTCGTGTATACATACTGAACTACATCTTGTCTCTAGCATAACAAGGAAGAAGATCACATCAAGACATAGGCATACATAAAAAGCAACATCACAAACCATAAACAAGTAAGATCATATATATATATATATATATATATATATATATATATATATATATATATATATATATATATATATATCACCAATAGTTAATCGTTCCAACCCATCATATACATAAAAAGAAATGATATGCCCACTACAAAGTCCTGTCAAAAATATATAGACTGTTCAATATCCATGAATGAAATGCAGCTATAGCAACAAAAGAACCTCTCCGTTCTCCCTCCTGTTAGACTAGGTAACCTTTGAGAAACAAAAAGCAAAAGAAGACTATCCCTCTACACTATGAGGTTGAGGAAAGGCCAAGATCCTTGGACTTTTGTTGCTCTCTATGAGGGAGGAAGGAATAATCACGCAGGGCCAACTCATCAGGTGTGGCAAGACGGTGGGCATGGCGAGCAAGGGCAACTCGGCGAGGTTGAGTGGCTCCTCCATGAAATAGGTGTGACTCCTCTCATTGGGCGGGTGACCGGAGCCTCCCCGTCGTGATGAAAGTCGTTCATCATCATAGGAATGGTAGGTAGAACCATTAGAAGAAGGCGGGTGGGGGAGTCCTCGATGGGTCCTGCCATGGCTCAAGGTGGCGAAGAGTGACCTTGACACGGTAAACGAGATGTCTCTTGGGAGCCGAAGCAGAGGGAGTGTGGCGGTCCGCTCCCTCCGTGGACGAGCACGCTCAAAGATGAGGTCGAGGAAATGGAGAGACTTGGAGAGAACCTATAGCGGTGATCGGGTGCAAAGGGGTGCTCCATGAAGACAAAAAGACGAACAACACAATGATTCACGAAGTGATACATCTAGTGAGGTTATGCCAGTGTATCTCCCAGGTGGGAGCATCAATGTAGATTATAAAGGTTGCCATCGACCTTCTAAGACGATGGAAAGAAAATAAAGAAACAGATGAGAAACTTATACAAGAATCTCAGTAAAGTTTTCTCCTGAATATGTGTCATGATCTACGTCCTTAGGAACCTGAGGTTTCATTTATGAAAGTGTTGAGCATGTATAAAGTTCATTTATTTAGTTCCAAAATATTATTAGCCGAGGACCGTGTCCTTTAGCATGAGTTTTAATGCATGAGTGCAGCATACTAATTCATGGATACATGTCAATGCCATAAGCAAAATATCATGTAGGCATAACATGGAGAATAAAAATGCTTCCAACATGATCATTCTTCATTGTTCTTTTAGGTGACTTGAACATTTTATTCTCTTTTCCTTAAGGGTCTACCCTAATACCTCCCCTTTTAAGAGTTCTAGGTTATGAGCTCATACCTAACTAGTCATCACTAGTCTACACTTATCCTCTTAATAAGCTAAATTCCCAACTCCCATAGTGTGGGTTAGGGGGCATAGGATCACCTTTCATAACCATTAATTCCTAGAGTCTAAAGGGTCCTTTTTGGATCACCTCTCATAACCATTAATTCTTGGAGTCTAGAGGATCATTTCCATATGTCTTTTGTCACCTTAATATTGGCATGTTAATTAGAGATGCAATGTGAGCATGTAAACATAATTTATCATAAAACATATCATGTTCATAATTCTCTCATGGATCTTGCATCTTAACCAGTCAATCATAATCTCATCATGCCATAATATCATCATATCATTAATTCACATAAACATATTATCAATCATCATCTTAGGCTAGGTAAACATGCTCCTACCTAGTATGCCAAAAGTCAAGGACCAGACTCAGCTAATGTATATGTAATGCCCAGGATATACATATATATAAATAGCATACTAGGGAATCATTATTCACATAATTCAACACATACGCATATAAAGTCACCAACCACTTTATCTTATTTAGAACACATGTATTTGCACATTTGGGGTTTTGGTAATCGATTACATGTGTTGGCAATCAATTACCAGAATTAAAAACTTGTTCCGGGCTCAAAGAGCATCCTGATCGATTACTAGAACCAAAAACTTGTTCTGGGCACGAAGAACATCAAGGTAATTGATTACTAAAGCCAAAAGCTTGATCTGTAAGAACATCCTAGTAATCGATTACATAGGCTAGTAATCAATTACCAGAACCAAAATCTTTCAAAGAATCATCCCATAATCGATTACATGGGCTGGTAATCGATTGCCAGGAATCCCCAAATTTTGAAAAAATAAGGTTTTAACACAAAGCAAGTTGCTCTTTCATTCTCAGTTTATTTTAAAGCATCATAACTAAGCCTAAAAAATAATACAACTAACCATATATCATGACCAAAAACACACTCAATAGCCATGATCAAAATTTCCATTTTAAGATACAAGGGCAAGTCTTTTGAGCTCTAGGGGTTTAGGTGATAACAAGAATAATAAACATGTTATGCAAACCTCATTTTAGATCTTTATCATTATTAGGTAATGGTTTGAAATTTAAATATGATATGCAAGGCTTGAAATATAAATATGAGGATGCAAGTTCATTTTTAAGTCTTCAAAGTTTAGGTGATAACTTGAAATATAAGCATGGAATGCAAGACTTGAAATTTAAACATGGAAATGCAAGTCCATTTTCTTTAGTTTATGCAAGGCACGAAAACATAAATATGAGATGCAAGAGCTTGAAATATAAACATGATGCAAGTCCATTTCTATTATCTTACTAGAGCTCATTTCAAGACTTTAAGAATCAAACTGTCGATGAACGCCTGGGGACGAGGCAGGGAGTGACGAGGTGAGAAGGCATGGACAAGGAGCGCACCTACCTTCAAGCGGAGGGTTACATAAATGAACCGATTATACACTCGAATGTAGGGAATTTACCCCCTATAGGTGTGGGACTATATAGTTAAGAAGGGCTTATATGAATGATTGGTACTACCTATGCCACAAAGATACATCTTTTTTTAAGTAGCCCATCATGAAAGAACTACATAGTTAAGCATGCTTGACTTGGGGTAATTTTGGGAATGGGTACCTCTTGGGAAGTTTTCCCAGGAAATGTATGAGTGAGGACAAAGCATGCTAAAAAAGACCCGCGTTGGTTTGCCTGGACAGCGGTCAATCCATAAGTAGCAAGGGATGTTACAAATGGTATTCAGCCCCACCTCTCCCGATGGTGCGGTTCAGGGACAAACCAAGTGGAAATTGGTGGGCATGTAATGCTTGAGGACGAGGCAGAGAGTGATCGCTAGTGTGAGGGATGATTAGAAGGAGCGGCTCTTGCCTCTAGCCTCCAAGCAGAAGTGTACATGAATGAACCGATTACACACCCGAATGAACTTACTGAGTCTCTATAGGTGTGGGACTATGGAGTTAAGGAGGGCTTATATGAATTGATTTGTACTACCTATGAAATTGAGATTTTCATAGGTAGGAAATTGAGATTTTCATCTCTAATATATCCATTACAAATTTACTCACCTTCAAGCACTAGACTAACCCCTCGAGGATAGCCTGAATTGGCCGTCTTCAATTGTCGAGCAGAAATGACCTTAGAGGCATTTTGGTTATTTTCACACTTGGAAAAAATGAGGCGTTACATTTCTTCCCTCCTTAAAAAGAATTTCACCCTTGAAATTCGTTACCTGGAAATAGCTTGGGGTTCACGTCCTTATCTCAGATTCCAATTCCCATGTGAATTCCTCTGGCTTCCTTATCCCATGCCACTTTGACCAAAAGTACGGTTTTGTTCCTTAACTACTTGACTCTTCTGTTCGAGATCCTTGTAGGTGGCAGGTTAAAGGTTAAGTTCTTCCTTAACTGCCCTTGTTCTAGCTCCAACACATGACTAGGGTTGATTAATATCTTTCAATTGAGAACATGGAAGACATCATGAAGGTTGGACAAATTGGGTGGTAGGGCTATCCAGGATGCCACGACCGGACTTTATTAAGGATTTCAAAGGGGCCAAGAAATCCTAGGCTCAACTTTTTGACTCTGATAGCTCGTCCTATGCTTGTTGTGGTGACCCAGGAATACATGCTCTCCCTCTTGGAACCCCAATGGCTTTCATCGTTTATTCGCATAGCTTTTCTGTTGACTTTGACTTGTAAAGATCCTATCCTTGATCCTCTTGATCTTTTTCGTTGTTTCCCTTACAACTTCCGTCCCAACATGCTTTGCTCACCGGGCTCATACCAACACAAGGGCGATTAACACTTCCTTCCATATAGGGCTTCATACGGTGCCATGGCAATGCTTGTATGATAATTGTTGTTATATGCGAACTCAATCAATGGCAAGTACTATCCCAACTTTCTCTTTGGTCCAACACACATGCCCTTAACATATTTTCCAAGGTTTGTATGGTCCTTTTTGATTGCCTATCCGTTTGAGGGTGGTATGCTGTGCTCAAGTACAACTTGTAACGTCCCTCACTTTTCCAGAGTTAAGATCCGAAATGCCCCGAGGGCTACTTACCCTTGGAAAGTGAGGATCACCCGCCCCGGCCATCCTCAAGGGGATGTTTTGATGTTAATAGGGGATTATATGTGCTATGTGTGGTAATAGAGAAGAAGATCATTTTTGAGTTTCGACGCGCAAAATTACCAAAAAGCCCCTGCGTGTTTGTCATCGTTTTACGTGCCCGCTCAGACCCTGACTTTACCAAAAGATTTTAAATGATGTTTATAAGTGGTTTTTGATGTCCAAGCTTTTGCCTAAAGGTTGTATGGCTTTAGCCAGAAATTACCATTTTGCCCCTAGAACAATGTAATAGTGAGCCTAATGACGCAATTAAGCAAACCTAAAGCAATATTAGGCTCTAATCAAAGATTAATTTATTTTGATAATTAATCTAGAGTCAAAATAATTTATTAAGGTTAATTAGGACCTAATATTGCTTAGTTAAACTCTAATTGCATTCTTTAATTCAAGATTCCTAGTCATGGATCCTCAATAGTGTTTTGGTACGAATGTCGCCGCTCGTAACAAATTAAAATAATTTTCCAATCACCGAAATACACCAAAAATGTAGTTATAGTGTAATCCGAGTCGTCTCACGTGGAAACAATGTAATTGATTTTGACAAAAGTGGGGTTTTGAGAATCGTTACTAGCAATTCAAAGTGAAAGAATTGTAATGTAAATTACCCCACAAAGACTTCCTTTAGATCGAGAAATGTTCTATCACCGGTTCAAATAGATAAATTCATGGTGGTGACAGCCTACGCGACTACACTTTTGTATAAAAGGCGACACAATTCTACTTAACAGTTATACTAACGTATTTCCGCTAAGGATTCAACTAACAATAGAACTAATGACCACAATCATGACCTTATAATCCTATGTTAATTTAGTTATCAATTGCGGTAGTCCAAATTCTAACGGAATTAATTCAACCCCTTACCAATTGGAATTAATCAAATTAATCGATTAATATCCCAAAGGCATCCAAATTATGCAAACAAACGAATACACAATCAACTACTCTTAAAACCTCAATCACATTAATCAACGCAATTAAAATTTAAAAGAGAAAGCAATAAGGGTGAAAGAAAAACAACCATGACTGACATTTAGAATTAAAAACCTCAAGAACAATTCTGATCTTCAGATTGTCTCCAAGGCAAAGGGAATTACTCCTCCATGGAAGAGTCTCCAATCAAAGATGCAGGAAAGCCCTTTTTTTTTATTACCAAATTGATGCTGAAATTCCACGAAATGTAATACTAAAACCTAATCTAGAGAGAGAGAGAGAGAGAGAGAGAGAGAGAGAGAGAGAGAGAGAGAATGTCTAGTTTAGAGAGAGTGAGAGTGTCCCCCTCGGGACCCCCCTCAAAAACAAAACCTAAAGAGAAGCTAAACCCTTCAGAAACGTTGTCTTGGTTAAGTCTCACCGCCCCAAAAACACTCTAACCGCGCGGAGAACTCCGAAATACAACACTCTCCCGACCACCGCCTGGGCGGCTCTTTGAAGACTTCCAGACTTGCCCTTCTGATCATCGCCTGGACGGTGCTTCCATCGCCTGGGCGGTAAACAGTGTTGCCGAATCCTCAACTCTTGCTTTAATGTACCAAGTTAGAAGTCCCTATAATAAAAACTCAAACAAGAAATTAAAAACATTGGGGAACTTCAGATGTAAAAATTCACTAAAAATTATATTAAAAACTACAGAGTCATTTACTAACACATGTTGAGGACCAAATGCAAACTCAATGTTTAAAAACATCAATTAAATACAAATCAAATGCAAATTGTTCAGAAGTTACGAAGTAGAATGGGTGCAAAAATGCAATCCATCAAACTTCCCTACACTTAAACAATTGCATGTCCTCATGCAAGAAACTTAAAGTAAAAACAAGGGTAGAAATACGAGATGCTACTACTCTTGAAGATGCATAATGCTGCAATACACACATGAAATGCAAAGGGCTTGTCAATTAGGGAAATTAGCTAGATATGGTATCATGAATACTAACACAATTATAAAAGCTAGAAATCAATGATAATTGCTGGCTTAGATCACAAATGGCAAGAATGAGCTAAACAAGTATGAAAAGTTAAACTCCCAAGGTAAGTGTATCACTCGTCACTCTAGTGTATATGTTTCAAAATGCACTTTAGTACTCAACAGGAACTTCTTCCAAAAACTTGTTTTTCTTCTCAGTCACCACAATTCACGCACACGATCAAATTTCAAGAGGTCTTTTTCAAGGTGATAACTGGGCCTGGGTATAGGTGGAAGAAATAAAGGGGAAATGGCTAACTCAGTCTTGCAAAAGCAAGGTGCAACACCAGGATTTAAGTGAGAAACCAAAACCTACAAATTCCTTTCCTCCTTTTTTTTTTTTAAAAATCATTTCAATGAATTGAGCTCAATGTTTATTCCAAAGATGGATTAGTGACACTCTTCCCCTTCTCTTATTATTATTATTATTTTACAATTGTTTTAGGAAGGGGAAAAGCTAAGGAATTTCCACCAATCCACATCTTCTCCTTTTTTTGTTTGTTTTTTTTTTTGACAATGGTTTCCCCACACTTATTTCAGCACAACCAACTTGCACCTAACCTTCACATGTCCTGAGTTGGGAATTTTCTCATTGTTTTTCACTTAGGCTTGAATTGTGCTAACCAAGAAAAATAGGAAATTCAGCTCAAATGGGGTAAGCAAAAGATATGATCATGTAGGGTAGGTGTATGGCCAAGTGGGTGAAAGAATAAAAGCCTCAATCATCATATGCCAGCAATGCGAGAGAAAGCTTTAACCAAGAATCAAGCAAGTTCCAGAATTCATTCCGAGTGAGTGCACACACCACAATAATTACTAGTGATTATAGCAATGTTATCATCACATCAAAGTCCAAAAGCTCACAGGAAAGATTAACCAAGTCAAACAAGTTATAACTCATTGCATTGCTCATGTGACTATCAAAATGACCACCATACCATGAAAAGCAAAATAGGAAAAACTTCAAAAAGTGTTAACATAGTTCAACCATCTACTAACCAATTGCCACAAAGTTTGTAGAGATGCAAATATGCAATGCATGATAAAAGGGGAAAACATAATAAAAAGTACAAAGGAAAATAGAAAAGCAAAATAAAAAAGAACCCTCCCCCACTTACAAAAAGGCACCCCTCATGCCCACCAGAATGTGCTAGTAGTCCTCCTCAGACTCTCATCTCACTAAGCTCCACATCGGGATCGTCCTCCGAGAATCGGAACGAGGATCATCACGCGGGGCAGAGCGCCTAGCAGGGGAACAGGACGGCTGGGGTGGGCGCCGTTGGGAGGTGGTGGATGTGGCTCGCGGAGGCGGGAAAGGCATCAACACCGCATCCTCGTCTCAAGACGGGCTATCCGCCGCATAATCCTCGCCTCGGAGGCTGAATGGACTCAGTGATGTGAGCTCGGAGCTCTAACTCATGGAATCAATGTGAGAGACAGGCGTCATAGGATTAGGAGGACCAGGATTAGGATTTGCTCCAAGGACATCACTATTCCGACTTCTGCGAACTCCTGGTCTAGAGAGTCTTCACCGCCAGGATAGGACTAGAGGCGCCAACTTCATCACCAGGCAAAGCAGGATCCTGATGCAAAAGCTATTTTTGTGACTAATGTAGCGATAAGGGAGTCCCTGGGATTTTCCCTCGTGTATATAGGACATATGTCGTCGGATGATACCAGGAATATAGATGTGCCGCCCTTACCAAATAGTAAACAAGGAGTGCGCCTGCTACCAGAGATAAGATTGGTATGTCCGCAAGGAAGAGTATGAGATAGGGCTAACCTCATCCATAGTGAGATTCAAAAGTGAGTTGAGAACTCTTTAAACCAATGACCTTCGAGTTCGAATTAAATTCCAGGTAGCATTTGGACGTCCAATGCGACGGAGAACATCACCCATATTAACCTCCTCTGGAGAAGCTGGAGGTATTCATCTGGGTATCACTAGGAGGGGCTGGAATTTGGAGGGCTTCCCCTATAGCCTTGGGTCATCGACTCGCCGACTCTGACAAGGACCTGGAAGTTCCGATGGTTCCAGTTGGCATAAAATTCACGAACAATGGTGAGGTTAGTAGGTCCTGTGCCTCCAAAAGATACCCCCAACTCGTTTCTTCAATGGCCTCAAGGACTGCTGCACTGGGTTTCACGCCTGAAAAATTGAAAGTCCACTCAAGAAGGAGAGGGCGCGCTCTTGATTGAGAACTCAAATTTGTCTTCCGCTTGTTGACTAGAGAAACGGAAAGGATCACGGGCGGGTCGGACAGGAAGTGATGAAGTGCCCGTTACTCAGCTCGCTTGCCGCTAGTTTGAAAAGCTCCAGAAGCCATGCTACCTAAAAGAAAAGCAAACGTGCATGAATCTAATTCAAAGCTCAAGTAATGATAGAAGCGCGTGCATCCTAACCAAAGTAATTATTCCAAAATGATTGAGTTAAAAGAATGCACAATAAGGACTTGCAAAAAGAACATGGTTAATAATAGGAGTCCAATAAACAAAGGTGAGTTGAGTGGGTAAAGAGAAGTAATTAAAATGCAAACAATGATGGCATTAGTGACTCAAAACAATAAGAGATTGAATTGAAATACCAAGTCAAGGGAAAGTTAAGAGTCACTAAACAACCCATTAGAAAGAGGGAAAAAAAAAAACAAGAGCTCTATGAGACAATCCATCAAACACATGGTGTGCATAATCTCATTTACCCACAAAATCACCAAAATGCAAATTGGAACCCTCCATAAAAATAAAAAATAGATAGAACTGGTAGGAGGAGATGAAGAATCACAAACCTGGTGAAAATTCAAAGAAAATTTGTTAGAGAATGAAGAGAGAAGAGGAACCATGAGAGAAATGTGTGTGCAAGTGAGAAGAGAAGAGAGAAAGAAGATTCAATGCCCGGGCGTGAAGTAGTGCGGTTTCTGATGACCGCGGTGGTACTATTGACCGCCTGGGCGGTCCTTTAGTGAAACGCGCGTTTCACTTGGCATTTTTTTTTAAACCTCCGCCTGGCGCGTCCACCTGACCGCTGGGCGGTCTCCAGCTTGAGCACCACGATACTAGAGGGATTTTGTTTATTTGTCACTCAATACCTATTTAAAACAAATAAAAAAAAATAGGGATAAAAGAATTGAAATACCACCAAATTAACAGTTGTGGGTTGTCTCCACCCAGCTTTGCTTTAACGTCCTAAGTTGGACGTGCAAAACCCTTATGCAGGGAATGTGCTTGCACCAGGAACTTCTACCTCACTCCTAAGTCCCATGGAGTTTCATGATATACCTTCAACCGATGTCCATTGACCTTAAACACTGCCTTGGATTTGGGGTCCTCAATCTCCATAGGATTTAAGGGATATACTTTTGTGACCTTGTACGGTCCATCCCATTGAGACCTCAACTTCCCGGCATCAGTTTCAACCGAGAATTGTAGAGGAGCACCAATTGCCCTCCTGGAACTCTTTCCTCAAGGTATGCTTATCATGAAACACCTTGGTCCTCTCCTTATACAACCGAGAGTTCTCATAAGCCTCAAATCTTAACTCCTCCAACTCTTGCAATTGCAACTTCCTGCTACCGGCCCCTTCCAAATCCATGTTGCTCTGCTCTAATACCCAGGAAGCCCGATGCATCATCTCCATAGGCAAATGACACGCCTTACCAAAAACAAGCCGAAAGGGACTCATCCCATAGGAGTCTTGTAGGCTTGTCATAAGCCCATAGAGCATCATCCAATCTCACACTCCAGTCCTTCCCATTGGGCTTCAAGTTTCTCAAGGATTCTCTTGATTTCCCGTTAGACACTTCAGCCTGCCCATTAGTTTGGGGATGGTAAGGAGTGGATACCTTATGAACAACCCCATATCTACGAGCAGAGCTTCCATGCTCCGGCAAAATGGGTTCCTGGTCATGATAATGGCCTTAGGCATGCCAAACCTGGAGAAAATGTGGGAACGGACAAAAGAGGCGACTACAGGAGAATCATTAGTGCGAGTGGCAATTGCCTCCACCCACTTAGACACATAATCCACAGCCAGGAGTATGTAAACATAGCCAAAAGAACTAGGGAAAGGACCCATGAAGTCAATGCCCCAAACATCAAAAACTTCACAAAATTGTATGGGTTGTTGAGGCATCTCATTCTTCCAAGAGATATTCCCGTTCTTTGGCACCGTTCACAAGATTTGCAAAAGTTGTAAGCATCTCTAAACAAAGTTGGCCAAGAAACCCGAGTCCAATACTTTCCTAGCAGGACGTTGGGGTCCAAAGTGGCCTCCACTAGCATAAGTATGACAAAATCGAAGTATGGACTCGAATTCCTCCTGAGGCACACGTCTAACTACTTGATCACTACAAATTTTCCAAAGAGAAGGGTCATCCCACACATAGTATTTAGCATCGCTTTTCAGCTTTGCAAACTGTGCTTGTGAAAAGTGTGAGGGACCCACTCTAGCAACCAAGTAGTTAACGATATCAGCATACCATGGGACAATAGACACACTCATCAGTTGTTCATCAGGAAAATTATCATTGAGAGGTCTGTTGTCCGGGTTAAGATGCTTAAGCCGGCTGAGATGGTCTGCTACTAAATTTTCAGCTCCAGTTTTATCTTTTATTTCCAAATCAAATTCCTAAGTAGCAACATCCATCTAATAAGCCTAGGCTTGGCTTCCTGTTTCTTCAGCAAATACTTAAGTGCTGCATGGTCCGAATACACCACCACCTTAGAGCCTAGCAAGTAAGATCGAAATTTATCCAAAGCAAAGACAATAGCTAGGAGCTCTTTTTAGTAGTGGTATAGTTGGACTGTAGCGTCCAGAGTGCGGGAAGCATAATAAACAGCATGAGAAACCTTACCTACGTGCTGTGTAAGCACAGCGCCCACTGCATGGCGAAGCATCACACATGAGCTCAAACGCTTGACTCCAGCAGGTGGTTGGATGACTTGGAGTGGTGGTCAAGGCCGTCTTCAATCTCTCAAATGCCTCCTGCACTTGTTATCAAAAATGAATTCAGCATCCTTTTGCAAGAGGAGGTGAGAGGTTGGGCAATCTTGCTGAAGTCCTTGATGAACCTCTGGAAAAACCTGCATGACCCAGAAAAAGAACGAATCTCCCGCACGCATGTGGGGTGAGGCAAAGAGGTAATAACTTCTATCTTAGCAGGATCAACGCAATGCCCTTGCTAGAGACTACATGGCCTAAGACTATACCTTGTTCTACCATAAAATGACATTTTTCAAAATTCAGAACAAGGTTAGTTTCAACACATCTCTGGAGCACTCTAGCTAAGCTACTCAAGCAAGAATCAAAAGAAGAACCAAAAAATAAAGTCATCCATAAATACCTCCATGCACTCCTCCAACAAGTCAGAAAAAATGCTCATCATGCATCGCTGAAAGGTAGCCTGCGTTGGGAGAGCCCAAAGGGCATCCGCCAAGCATAGGTGCCAAAGGGGCACGTGAAGGTGGTCTTCTCCTAATCCTCGGGCAATATGAATTTGAAGTACCCGTGTAGCCATCCAAGAAACAATAGTGGGATTTCCCCCAACCTTTCTAACATCTGATCAATGAAAGGTAGGGGGTAGTGGTCCTTTCGGGTGGCCTGTTGAGCCTCGGAGTCAATGCAAACCCTCCAACTGTTTGTACCTTGTTCGAACCAACTCACCTTTCTCATTCTTCACTAGGAATCCCCGACTTCTTGGGAACCACCTGGACTGGGCTCACCCACTCACTATCAAAATGGGATAAATGATGCCGACCTGTAAAAGCCTTGTCACCTCCTTCTTAACCACATCAAGGATTAGTGGGTTCAGCCCGCTTGCTTGTAATCGGTTTAGCCTCCTCCTCTAGAAATATCCTTATGCAGGTGGAGGGGCTAATCCCTGTGATATCATCCAAGGTCCAGCCAATGGCCCTCTTGTGCCTTCTTAGAACAACAATCAAATTATCCTCTTGGGACTTAGAGAGGCCATTGGCTATGATGACCGCATGTCTCACCCTCCCTAAGAATGCATACTTGAGGTGATCAGGGAGGGCTTCAGCTTTGGCCTGCGATTGTGTATCCGTTCCTGTAAGCTTAGACAATTCTAAAGTAGAGAATCATCATATCCAGTGGAAGAAACAATAATATAGGCTCAGAAATCAAGTTAGTCTCAAAATTGGGGTTGGTGCTACTAAATGTATCAATGACAGGGCTTGTGGCTTTAGCTACCAAAAATTCAGAAGTTTTCTCAAAAAATAGCCCTTTCAATGATGCATCAATAGTTGCACACTCCCTCATAAATTGGTGGTACCATCACAATTAAGACATTCAAACTCTGTACCATCCCCAACAACTCATCAAAGTTCTCAGTGAACCAGCAAATACATCATCAATCAAGGAATCCATGACATCAATACTAAAAAAGAATGTTCCTCAGGTGGGTGTTTCATAGCATCAGCGAAGAAACTGAGCCTTCATATCCCCACACTCAAAAGATAAGGTACCGTATACATCGATCTTGGTTCTTGAGTTTTAAAAATGGTCTCCCCAAGATCAATGTATGCTCAGGAGCATTGATATCGTCCTCCATAGCCAAAACATAAAAGTCTGCTAGAAAAATTAAATTGTTTACCTGGACAAGGACATCCTCAAGTATCCCATCAGGACTTGAATGTCTCCAATTGCTAACTTAACTCTTAATCTGGTGGTGTCAGCTCTCCCCACCCAAAGCCTCATAAATGAACGGGCATAATACCGATGCCCGCTCCAAGATCTGCCAAAGCTTGCCCAATGTGAAGGTTCCCAATAGTACAGGGAACATTGAACGCACCTGATCCTTGTGCTTCATGGGAAGTCGACCTGCTGAATAAGAGAGGAGGCTTTCACCCCCATAGTCACTCTCTCCACTTCATTGCCCTTCAACTTCCTCTTGTTGGTGCATAGGTCTTTCAAGAACTTGGCATATTTAGGAATTTGCCTAATAGCATCCAACAAGGGAGTATTGACCTCCACCTTCCGAAAGGTTTCCAAAAGGTCCTCTCCAACTCTAATTCATTGGGCCTCTTAGGTCTTGCAACTCGCTGGGAAGGGCAATGAAATAGGTCTTGTCACTTGTTCTTCTGCTTCCTTCTATTGTGGTGCAAGCTTATCTTGTTGTACCTCTTGATGAACAACTTCTTCTTCCTGGCTCTCAACCACTACTTGCTCTGGAGGGCCAACAACCTCAGGTAAAACCTACCAGACCTCAAAGTGATGGAGAGACATTCCCCTTGGGGTTGGGAATTGTCTGTGAAGGAATGGTAGATGCACTTCCCGCGAGTTGGAACTCTCAAGCCTCTGAATTGCACTCCTCATCTTTGCATGGCTTGTTCTTGTTTCCTCTGAGTATCAATCATCATCTTCATCATCTCCTGCCATGGTGCTTCTGAAGGAGGGAGGTGAGGAGTGCCTGAGGTTGCTGGGGGTTAGGAAGTTGGGGGATATGCGGTGGTGGTGGGTGGAATGAGGCTGGTTGTACTTTGCCTCTGTGGTGGTGGAACATACTTCGTTGCTGCTATTGAGGAGCATTGTTCCACTTGAAGTTAGGATGGTCTCTCCAGCTATGTATTGCTATGGATTATACCCCTGTCCACCCTGATTCTGAGGCCTACCAGGAAATATGTTACCAGCGCGAGGTGGGTCTTGCATTTGAGGACACATGTCTGAAGTATGTGACTCGCATGAACAAATGCCACACACCCGTCCGCCTAACTAGAAGCTTGATTTAGTGCGATTTGCTTTAAGAACTCTGGAAGCTCATCCAGTTCCTCACTCGCTCTCACATGAAGTAACTTCACCCACCTGACGGGTGCTACCTGCCAGCTTAGACCCAAATTGTTGGAGTTCCTGATATTCTCAATCAATGATCTAGCTTGGAGGGTGTCTTGTCAACTAATGCCCCTCCACTAGCATCTATCATACTCCTCTCCATAACCAATAGCCCCTCATAGAAATACTAGATCAACAACTTAGGAAATTTAATGTTGGGCAGCTTGCACACAACCTCTTGAATCTTTCCCAATATTCATAAAGTGATTCTCCTTGTCCTCCGAATGCCACAAATATCTTTCCTAATGGCGGCCGCGAGAAGCTGGAAGAATTTCTCTAGGAAGATGCGTTTCATACCAGCCCAGCTGCAACCGTCCCATGAGGAATGTAGAAGAACCAGTCTTTGGCAGCTCCTTCAAGAGAAAACGAAAGCTCTCAGCTTGATTTGCTCTTCCGTTACCCCCTGAGGCTTCATAGTCATACAGATCACATGGAACCTTCAAGTGTTTGTGCGGGTCTCTCCCGCCAACCCATGAAACTTGGGCAGGTGGTGCAAGAGTCCTGACTTCAGCTTAAGTCACCTCCCGTTCGGGTAGACAATCCCTAGTGGTTGATAATTTAGGTCTTGGGCTGCAAGTTCCTTTAAAGTTCTGTTAACCTCTCCCATGTCGCCTGAAACACTAACAGGAGGATCAAAAAGTTCAGGAAAAGAAAACAAAAATTATTAGCTCATCTAGTTGTATCAGAAGAGGAAGAAGGGTTGCTAGACAAATTAGCTCTTTCCCTCAGCCTTCCTAAGCCTTTTGGCGGTTTTAATCTGATTAATTGGGAGTATGGGAAAATTAGGAAGGGAACGGGTCATAAAACTAATTCACCAACAACAATCAAATACAACGGGAACAAAGGAAAAGTAAATAAATAAAATTAAAAATAAAATAGAATTGAAATATTTTTTTTTTAACGATAAAACACAAATCGATAAATAAAAGAAAGAAATAAAATAAAACAAATATAAATAAAAATGAAAATAAATAAAAATAAGAAAAATCAAATACACGTTTTCCGAACCGCCAAAATTGGTACGAGTGTCACCGCTCGCAACAAATTAAAATAATTTTCCAATCACCGAAATACACCAAAAATGTAGTTATAGTGTAATTCGAGTCGTCTCACGTGGAAACAATGTAATTGATTTTGACAAAAGTGGGTTTTTGAGAATCGTTACTAGCAATTCAAAGTGAAAGAATTGTAATGTAAAGTTACCTGCACAAAGACTTCCTTTAGATCGAGAAATGTTCTATCACCGGTTCAAATAGATAAATTCATGGTGGTGACAGCCTACGTCAACTACACTTTTGTATAAAAGGCGACGCAATTCTACTTAACAGTTATACTAACGTACTTCCATTAAGGATTCAACTAACAATAGAACTAATGACCACAATCATGACCTTATAATCCTATGTTAATTTAGTTATCAATTGCAGTAGTCCAAATTCTAACGGAATTAATTCAACCCCTTACCAATTGGAATTAATCAAATCAATCGATCTAATATCCCAAAGGCATCCAAATTATGCAAACAAACGAATACACAATCAACTACTCTTAAAACCTCAATCACATTAATCAACGCAATTAAAATTTAAAAGAGAAAGCAATAGGGGTGAAAGAAAAACAACCATGAATGACATTTAGAATTAAAAACCTCAAGAACAATTCTGATCTTCAGTTGTCTCTGTGCAAGGCAAGGGAATTACTCCTCCATGGAAAGAGTCTCCCAATCAAGATGGGAAAGCCCTTTTTTTATTACCAAATTGATGCTGAAATTCACTGAAATGTAATACTAAAACCTAATCTAGAGA
>JAMLFY010000679.1:0-26298 GCA_030441495.1 Dalbergia oliveri
CAGATCTCGATGGCGACGTTCATAATCTTCATTGACACGCCGTTTTGGGAAGTGCACTTTAACTCGGATCATTAGTCATATCGTTTTGAGGGTCGTTGTGCTGTCCGTATTTTTACGTACATGGGACGCCCGTTCGCGCATCTAGTTTCCAGCTTTCGTTTCACTCCTACCTCACCGTATGGCGATGACATGATCTTCGAGAGGACCGACTCTACGACGAGAGACTCGCCGTACCCGTCCATTATCCTCCGGCTAGACCTACCCAGAGTACGTCCCCTCATACGGCGTATGGGATTGACTTGTCTGAGGACTCCCCCACCTACGTTTCTCAAACTTCTACTCCTCGTCCTGTGGACATGGGTAGGGGTAGTGAGGATCCTGTCACCTAGTCGAGGCTTGCAGGCGAGTGCAACAGCCCGAGAGGCGCCCGAGAGGAGGCCATGTTGTTCCCCCTCCGCATGCCCATACCCAATCTCGTTGGGCCACGAACA
Source organism: Dalbergia oliveri (assembly GCA_030441495.1). Classification (NCBI taxonomy): domain Eukaryota; kingdom Viridiplantae; phylum Streptophyta; class Magnoliopsida; order Fabales; family Fabaceae; genus Dalbergia; species Dalbergia oliveri. Next base: position 492 of record JAMLFY010000679.1, read on the forward strand.
AGAAGCTTTTCGTGGATACATTTCCCCATAAAGGAAGAGACCATCACCAGGAGTTTTAGAGGAAGGGGTAGCTATAGTTGGAGTTTAATCTTTTGGGTTTCCCCTTACTGCCGCTTATGTTTTCCTTTCTATTTACGCATTTTCCTTTCTATGTATCCAAGCTCTCCCATTTATATGGGTATGACTCTATTTTAGTTTTTCAGTTGATGAATCCAGAATCATGTATTCAACTATGTTATTTAATATTATGATATTTGCTTCTATGGATGAATCTATTCTTTATTGCTCTTAACTTGTATAATTAAGTTCTCTGTATTACCGATTTGCTCATGGTGGTAAGCTCATGGCTCTAGCTTTGATTTAGGTTTCAAAAAAAAAAATTTACCCATATTTTCCGCTAAGTATTTTAATAAAAAGGAATTTAAAAGAGTAATAACTACTAATTAATCTCAATGCGTCCTAGGCGTGTTGGGTTAAATATTAGGGTGTTACATTTTGGTATTAGAGTTTGATTCTCAGAGCTTGAGGATTGGACTACCATGCCATATAGGCATGATACGATAGTATGTCATGTGTAGTGCTTAACTAATAGAGATAAGCTATAGGATAGACATGCATGACCCCTGCTGCTTGCTTGTGCCATGGAACTAGCTCATCTAGCATGGAATATTGAGCCTGATCACCTCAGTGTTTATTGACTTGTGTGTTTAGGACCAATGGCACCTCGCAAATAAAATAGGAATGTGAACGAGGGTAATTAAGGAATGAAACTGCGCTATTTGTGAAATGGCGAGAATGATGGAATGTATGTTTATCGCATGAACCAAGGAGAGATCCTACAAGGTCGCCTTATCCAGGTTGTAACAAGCAAACCAGGGAATTTCACAAGGCCAATCCCCCAACCTTCCAGGAGCCTTGAACCCAGACAAGGCAAATGAGTGGATCAGAAATAGAGAGATCTACTCGTGGTCGCTGTCGGAAGAACAGAAGATCACCTTCGCGCATATATGATGGAGTTCGACGCAAAATTCTGGTGGACCAAGACCAAGAGGCTATTGGAGGCTCTTGGCATAGCAATTAATTGGGAGTTGTTTAAGACCTACTTCTATGAGAAGTACTTCCCAAGTCAGTGATGAAGGACATCGGACATGCAGTTGACCCAAGGCGGGTAGACGATTACCCAATATACGGCAAAGTTCAAAGAGCTGATAAAATCTCTCAGGTTTCCAGGGAATCCCAATGAAGTGTGGAAATGCGTCATTGAGGCAGGGTTCAGGGCCAACTCAATGTGGCAAGTGGCATGTAACACCCTAATAATTAACCCAATACACCTAGGCGGTATTTGATTAATTACTAGACTTTACTCTTTGCTTCAGTTCCTTAATCATGCTTTGAAAATACTTAGTGAAATTACGAGCCATTTTTTTTTTAAACATAATTGAAAACGTGAGCCGCGCTAACGTGAATGATTTAGCAAAATTTAAAAGACACATAGGAATTTACAAACATCACATCATAATATATTGGCTCCATCATACAGCATCCATAATTACATATCATATAGATATTTTGCCTACCAACAGAATAAGACTAAGTGTAGGCAATCTAATAAAACATAAATAATATATGGATGGAAGGACATCCATTAATGGCACCTAGTAATAACACTCAGGGATAGGGATAGATATCTGAAATATACGAGTGAAACTAGCAGGATTCAAGTTCAGCTACCAGAGCCTCAATGTGATTCACGAACGCTTCCTTCTATTTCTGAAGACGAGATGGAAAGAAAAATAGAGGGAGTGAGAAACTTATAAAAAGAATCTCAGTAGGGTACTCACCTCATGATGCATTGTGTCATCATCATCGTCCCCAGGAACCTCGGGTTATTATGAAATAGTGAGCATGCTAAGATTGATTTATTAAGTTCGAAAATATACTTTACCGAGGTCGTCTTTAATCATGCGTCTTATAATGCATCATAAACTTAGCATGTCATGTTTATAATGAACTTTTCCTTTCATATATAATAACATAGTTATGCATAAAATCACATCATATTCCTCATCATCATTTCATAATACTATGCATAGCAAATCATATTTCTCATCATCATCTCATAAATACTATGCATAGCAGAACATCATATTCACATAATGCATTTACTTAGTTTCTTAGGTGACTTAAAGTTACTTTCATCATCATTTTCCTGGGCCACCCTATACTCCACCCTTTTGGGAGTAATCTAGGTTATGAGCTCATACCTTACTAGTCGTCACTAGCATATACTTATCCCTTTTGATAAGTTAAAATTGTCTCTACCCTTTTGAGAGAACGGACTAGGGGCAAGAATCACCTTTTCACCACCTATAGTTTGATGGGTCCAAAGGATCATTTTCTCAGGATCACCTTTTCACCACCTATAGTCTGATGGGTCCAAAGGATCATTTCCTCATATATTTTAAGTCACCTTTAAGTCTTTGCATGTTATATCATAATACAATTCTCAATTCATAATCATTTATAACATTTTCTCATTTATAGTCTTATTTGGAATAATATATATACCAACTGTAATCATGCATCAGGAGATTCCAGGAAAGAGAGGTGGGTCACAAATGGACACGCTTAAATACCAAGTCTTCCTAGCAGAACCTTTCCAAATTACACTTTTACATAATATACTTTCTTCCAGCAACTAGGGTAAATTTTTAAATAACAAAGAATATTTCATTATTTCATGCATAAGCATTCTCATTGTTTGCAACAGCAACTATAACATGCAAGCCATGAAATCATTCAATGAAATCAAATACTTAATAAGCATCATCATAAATCCTTACTGAAAAGCTTTTAAATAATTGAAACTCTAGATCAGGTAACCTCAATTATCAAACTAATTAATTATGCATCTAAGGGATTAATTACCATCATTACCATTAATCATAAGCCTTAAGAACATTATTAAACCATATGAGGCGGCATAGGCATAAATCATATTTAAAGCTTTACGTTGCTTTATGTAGCTAATTTCACTTCTAACATGCATAGAATTATTCCTTATCAATAAACATAATTATCACAACTTCAAACATATCAAATCATCATCATTTATTGGTACTAATCTCATATCAGAAGCCGAATCATGAACCTCATATAATTGTATAAAATCACATTTTAAGTGAACATAAAATGTTAGTTTCCGTAGAATCCTTGCAAAGCTTTAAAACTCTTTTAGAAACTAATTCTTTTTGCTAAACTTGAAAGAATCTTCATAATTAAAATTCTTACTTAAGATAAAAGGAGCAAGTCTTGAGCTTAAGAGATTTATTTGATATCTTAGAATCATAAACATGCTATGCAACCTCATTTTAATCTTGTCATTATAAGGTGATAACTTGGAATTATAAACATGATATGCAAATCCATTTCTTTATCTTTAAGATTTAAGGTGATGACTTGAAAATTAAACATGATGCAAGAGCTTGAAATATAAACATGATGCAAGAAACTGAAGCGGTAGGCATAGGACCAGTGGAGGGAGAAAAGAATCTTAGAAACGAAGCGGTAATCCGCACTGGACCGGTGAAGGGAGAAGAGAATTATTATTACATCTTTTTAAGCTCCAATCTCAAGACTTCTTAAAGAATTAATTCTTTAACTCCAATAATCTTATTTCTTTGCTTGTGATACTTGGGCAAGTCTTTGAGCTCTAGGATCTTTAGGTGATGACATAAAAATAAACATGTCATGCGTTGATTCTTTTAGCCATTATAAAATAAAGTGAGAGCATAAAATAAATATGAGATGCAACTTCTTTATTATCTTTGAGATTAAGTGACAACTTGAAACATAAACATGAAATGCAAGCTTGGAAATTTAAACATGAATATGCAAGTTCATTTATTCATTCTTGAGAATTTAGTGATGACATAGAAAGTAAACATGGTTATGCAAGGCATAAACTTAAACATGGATGCAAGTTCATTTTATTTCTTTACTAGAGCTCCTCCAAGACTTTAGAGAAATATAAATTCAACCCAATATATCTTAGCAAGACAAAGTGAAAAATACATCTTTCAAGTTCTAAACTCAAGATCATAAAAACATCATAAAAATATTATTCTTTAAAGTTTTGCATCAAGTGGAACTTTCAAGCTTTAGAGGCCTAACTTGTGATGGATTCACAACCCACCCTCAAGGTCCTCATCATCAAGCCATCATCTTAGTCCCACCTAGGCCATATGGCTGAATTGTTCAAAGAAAAAGGAAGAAGAAAACCAAATGGAAAAACTAGAGAAAATCCATGAAATCATCATTTTGAACCAAGAACAACACTTAGCAAAGCATAGAAATAAACTTAAAAACAACTCCCTACCTAATCTGATTTGAAGGAAAGGAAGAGAACTTGGTTTCCTTGAGTGAAATGAAAGAAAATATTCTTGAAAACTTGAAGAAAGAATTCAGCCAAGAGGAGGAGGAAATGAGAGCTTTTGGTGCTCCTAAAACTAGAATTTGTGTAAGTTATGAACTAAGCATCTAAACTATCTTCAAGCATGCCTATTTATAGAGATTTTGCAGCTCATAAATGGACAAAGGAAGGAAAGAAATCTGACCAAAAATTAGAGAAAAAAATAAGGAAGAAAAATCATTTTGTTTGGTGGCTTAAAACATGGAATCATGTTTCCATGTTTTCATGATTCTTTGTTTTCATTCTTTGGATTTTTGTGTAATAATTTTCTGACTTATTACTCAATAATTTCGTGCATTACAGCCTTGTGGAAGAGGATTTTGTGTGTTCCATGTATTTTTTAGGTGTAGGCAAGGTATTCATGCAATTTAGAGAATTTACGGTTAAGGGTTTAAGTGAATTACTAAGCAATTTGGGTGTTTTAAGCAATTTTAGGTTCTAATCAATCTAAATAAATAATTTTGACTCTAGATTAATAATTAGAATTTAATAAGCTTTAATTTGAGCCTAATATTGCTTAGGTTTCGTTAGCGAATCAAAAATCTCAAAATTTGTAAAACTACAAAGACAGGGGCAAAACGGTCATTTTACTTAAAAATTGCCCGAGACCACCCGAGCTTAACCAATGGTTAATCATGGCTTAAAAACACCTTTTAACACATTTTAGTGAGGTTCGGGCTTAGTCGGCACGCAATCGGAGTTAAAACGGCAAGGGCGTTTTGGTCATTTGCGCGTCGAAGCTCAAAATTAGGATTCTTCTCCTCTATTAACACACATAACACAAACAATCCCTTATTAACATCAAAACATCCCCTTGAGGATGGGTGGGGCCCACGATCCTCATTTTCTGAGTAAAATAACCTCAGGGGCATTTTGGTCATTTTACACGTACAGAAAATTGGGGTTTGCAATACTTGCACGAATTGCTCCTAACTTCTCTTCTAACGTTATATTCCTTTATTAAGGATTGTTTGGTCTCAAATTTTATATAATATTTACCTACGGTAATTCGGTAATTCCTAATGACAGTAAAAATTACAGTAAAAATTGGGCGTTACATTACCCCTCCTTAAAAAGAATTTCGCCCTCGAAATTCGTTACTGAGAATAGCTCGGGTATTGTGCTTGCATGTCTGATTCCAGCTCCCATGTAAATTCTTCGGTTTCACCTCGTCCCCATGCTACTTTGACTAGGGTCCAGCCTTGTTTCTTAATTGCTTAACTTCTCGGTCAACGATTCTCGTGGGTGGTAAGTTAAACGTTAGGTCATCTCTTAATTGTACATGTTCTGGCTCTAGTACATGACTTGGGTCAGAATGATATTTCCTTAACTGGGAGACATGGAAAACATCATGAAGGTTGGACAGACTCGGGGTAAGGCTATACGGTAGGCTCCAGATCCTATTTTGCTAAGGATTTCAACGGACCAAGAAATCTGGGGCTCAATTTCTTTACTTTCATTGCTCGGCCTATGCCTGTGGTGGGGGTGATTCTAGGAACACATGGTCCCCTTCTTGAAAATCTAGCGGTTTCGCCGCTTGTCCGCATAGTTTTTCTGCGACTTTAGCAGTGAGAATCTTATCCCTAATCTTCTTGATTTGTTCCGTCGTTTCCCTCACAATATCCGTCCAAGTAGACTTTGCTCTCGGGCTCATACCAACATAGAGGTGATTGACACTTCCGTCCATAGAGGGCCTCGTATGGTGCCATACCGATACTTGCATGATAACTGTTGTTATATGCAAATTCAATAATCAGGTACTTATCCCAACTCCCTCTTTGATCTAAAACACATGCCCTCAACATGTCTTCCAAAGTTTGGATAGTTCTTTCAGATTGACCGTTTGGGGGTGATAAGCCGTCTAGACACAGCTTGAACCAAACGCCTTCTGAAAAGCTCCCCAAAATCGTGACGTGAATCGGATCCCGATCGAGATTATCGTCGACGTCTCCATGTAATCTTACTATCTCCTGAATATATAATTGTGCTAACCTATCCAAGGAATAAGTCACCTTAATAGGTAAAAAGTGGGCTGACTTAGTCAACCGATCCACTATTACCCAAATGGCGTCATGATTCGCTTGGGTCCTCGTAGTCCAGTTACAAAATCCATGGAGATACTATCCCACTTCCACTCGGGGATTGATAGGGGTTGCAACATTCCAGAGGGTCTTTGGTGCTCAATCTTCACCTTTTGACATACCAAGCATTTATTCACCCATGTGCACACATCCTTTTCAATCCAGGCCACCAGAACATCTTCCTCAAATCTTGATACATCTTGGTGGCACCAGGATGGAGGGTGAAATGACTCTTATGGGCTTCCTCCAAAATATCCTTCGGAGGTCACCACTAGCAGGTACACATATACGACCTTCAAACCTCCATAAACTATCATTCCCTTGGGTAAAACCTTTCAACTTATCAGCTCTTCCTCCTCTAAGGTCTCTTGAAATTCTATCTTTCCTTTGGGCTTGAGCAATTCTTTCCTTGAATTCACTCGTCACACTAAGGTGACAAGCTCTTATGCCCTTAGTGGTCAAGGTCATTCCTAGGTTTAGGTCTCTAAATTGCTCAATTAACTCAATCTCTTTCACCATCAAACGGGACACTTGTAAGGATTTCCTACTTAGGGCATCAGCTACAACATTAGCTTTACCTGGATGATAGTTTAACCCGAAATCATAATCTTTTAAAAACTCCATCCACCTTCTTTGCCTCATGTTTAGCTCTTTTTGATCAAAGAGATATTTCAAACTCTTGTGATCGAAAACACCTCAAACCTCACTCCGTATAAATGGTGTCTCCAAATCTTTAGAGCAAACACGAGCGGCTAACTCAAGGTCATGGGTGGGGTAATTTGCCTCATGTGGCTTGAGTTGCCTCGATGCATAGGCCACCACTTGCCTATCCTGCATCAGTACACAACCCAAACCCTTCCTCGAAGCATCACAGTACACTTCGAAAGGCACATTGGGGTCGGGTAACACTAAAAGGGGGTTGAGGTTAGCTTGTGTTTCAGCTCTTGAAAGCTCTTTTCACACTCCGGGTCCATGAAAAAGAGGTGTTTTTCCTAGTTAGCTTAGTCAAAGGAAGGGAAATCTGGGAAAATCCCTTGATAAACCGACGGTAATAACCAGCTAAACCTAAGAAGCTCCTTACTTCATTCCGTGGTTGGTCTTTCCAGTTTACAACCGTTTCCACCTTACTAGGATCTAGCAATTCCTTTCTTAGATACTACATGCCCTAAAAATTTCACCTCATCCAACCAGAATTCACACTTAGAAAGCTTGGCATATAGTTTCTTTTCCTTCAGGATTTCCAGTACTATAGTTAGGTGGCGTTCATGCTCCTCGTGGGTCTTAGAGTAGATGAGAATGTCATCTATAAAGACAACCACAAACTGATCTAAATAGGGTCTAAAGATCCTATTCATGTAATCCATAAAAATTGCCGGAGCATTGGTTAATCCAAAGGACATTCCTCCAAACTCAAAATGGCCGTATCGGGTGCGAAAGGCCGTTTTTGGTATATCTTCATCTCTCACCCTAATCTGGTGGTAACCTGACCTCAAATCAATCTTAGAAAACATTTGCGCCTTTAAGCTGGTCCATCAAGTCATCTATCCTAGGCAAAGGGTATTTGTTCTTCACTGTCACTTTATTCAATTGCCTATAGTCAACACACATCCTCATACTCCCATCCTTTTTCTTCACAAACAACACAGGGGCTCCCCAAGGTGATGCACTAGGCCTAACAAACTTTTTCTCCAATAAATCTTCCAATTGAGCTTTTAACTCGGTCAACTCTAATGGGGACATCCTGTATGGGGCTATGGATATGGGACCTGCACAGAAGCAATTCTATGGAAAACTCTATCTCTCTCTGGGAGGAAACTCTGGTATCTCATCTGGAAATACTTCGGGATAATTCCTTACTATTGGTATCTCATCGATACTTTGCTCAAAGTCTACATCACTAGCGGCTAGGAAAATATAACCTTTATTCTCACCCTTACCACAGTATTTCCAGAGTTATGTATAGACTTATGGGTTTCTTAGGTTCAATGGGAAGGAAGAAAAGTGATGGTTTTCTCATAGTTTAACAGTACACGGTTGGCTTCAAGCCAATCCATGCCAAGAATCACATCTAAACCTTGCATGGGTAAGCAAATGAGATCTAAAACAAATGATCTATTCTCAATAACAAAATGGCAATCTAAACAACATTTACAAGTCCTAACGGGTTTTCCATAGGGTAGAAACAATAAGGTCAAAAGGAAGTTCAGTCATATGTAAGTTAAGGCTTTTAACACATGAGTGGGAGATAAAAGAATGGGAAGCGCAGAATCATATAGTACAATTAAGTTTTTACCATACATGTTACACTTACCTTCCACGAGATTCGTGACTTTGTCGTTTCTTCAGCATTAACGGTAAAAACCCTTCCTTGATATTGCGGCTTGGGATTGGGGGTTGGCGGGTTCCTCTCCATGCATTCTCGAGAGTAATGGCCTGGTTTCACAGATAGCATACATTTGTTCCGGCTCGACATGGCATGCTCCCATGATTCTTGCCGCACTTGGGACATTCCATGGATGGTGGGGGTCGTGGAGGTGCTGGACCCCTTTGTGGTGCTTTCCCCTTGTTGTTGTTATTGTTGTTGTTGTGATTGTTGTTGGGGTTGTTGTTGCGGTTGTGTTATAGCGGTTGTTGTTGTTGTTCGGCCTTCCTTGTTGAAAGTTCCTTTGTGGACCTTGGGGTCTCGATTGAGGTGGGAATGGAGGTCGATTTTGCCTCTTGAATGTTGACCTTGAGGTGTCAGCTTTTTGATGATATTCTCAGACTTTGAAGTACCAGCTTCTCTGCCCTTCTTCAATGATGCGGCATTTGTTGACTAAGGTAGAGAATCCCTAATTTCCAAATGCGCAACTCCACATTAAGTTCTGCCTTTAACCCTGACTCGTATTTAATGCATTTCCAATACTCATCAGGGTTACCTTGGTACATCCTTGAGAACTTAATGAGTTCCTCAAATCTGGCAGTATACTGAGCCACATTCATATTCCCCTGGACAAGTTGCATGAATTCAATGTCCTTAGCATTTCTAACCGACTCGGAAAGTACTTCTCATAAAAATGGACCTTGAATAATTCCCAATCAATGTCCACTTCGGTTGCCTCCAGGAGTCTTCGAACACCTCCACCAAAGGGCATCACCCTCAAGCATGTGGGTGGCAAAAGTGACCTTCTACTCCTCGGAACATGGAACTACAGCAAAGACCTTCTCAATATTCCGAATCCATTCATCTGCTACATTAGGATTCAGGGTCCCCTTGAAAACAGGTGGATTCGCCTTACGAAATTCCCAAAACGAGCATGTTCGGGAATTTCATGTCCTTGATTTATATTAGCTTGACGATTCTGATCCATCCGTTCCATCATCATTCTCATGGTCCTTGCTACGTCGCGAAGTGCTTCAGCGGTCTCATTATCTTGGTTATTCTTGCCGCGCTCCTAGTCTGTTGTCGTCGTGCCATTGGTCCCTATACACACAAAACAGCAACACTGAGGTGATCAGGCCCAATATTCCATGCAAAGTGAGCAAGTTACCATGGCACTTTCAACATACAGTAGTCATGTATTTCTAATCCTCAAGCTCATCCTAATGATAAACATCTACACATGACATTACTAACGTATTATGCTTTAGAAGCATAGCCGTCCAATCCTCAGCTAGATAGAAAAACTCTGATACCAAAATGTAACACCCTAATAATTAACCCAATACACCTAGGTATTTGATTAATTACTAGACTTTACTCTTTGCTTCAGTTCCTTAATCATGCTTTGAAAATACTTAGTGAAATTACGAGCCATTTTTTTTAAACATAATTGAAAACGTGAGCCGCTTAACGTGAATGATTTAGCAAAATTTAAAAGACACATAGGAATTTACAAACATCACATCATAATATATTGGCTCCATCATATAGCATCCATAATTACATATCATATAGATATTTTGCCTACCAACAGAATAAGACTAAGTGTAGGCAATCTAATAAAACATAAATAATATATGGATGGAAGGACATCCATTAATGGCACCTAGTAATAACACTCAGGGATAGGGATAGATATCTGAAATATACGAGTGAAACTAGGATTCAAGTTCAGCTACAGGTGAAGCCTCAATGTGATTCACGAACGCTTCCTTCTATTTCTGAAGACGAGATGGAAAGAAAAATAGAGGGAGTGAGAAACTTATAAAAAGAATCTCAGTAGGGTACTCACCTCATGATGCATTGTGTCATCATCATCGTCCCCAGGAACCTCGGGTTATTATGAAATAGTGAGCATGCTAAGATTGATTTATTAAGTTCGAAAATATACTTTACCGAGGTTCGTCGGTTTTAATCATGCGTCTTATAATGCATCATAAACTTAGCATGTCATGTTTATAATGAACTTTTCCTTTCATATATAATAACATAGTTATGCATAAAATCACATCATATTCCTCATCATCATTTCATAATACTATGCATAGCAGAATATCATATTTCTCATCATCATCTCATAAATACTATGCATAGCAGAACATCATATTCACATAATGCATTTACTTAGTTTCTTAGGTGACTTAAAGTTACTTTCATCATCATTTTCCTGGGCCACCCTATACTCCACCCTTTTGGGAGTAATCTAGGTTATGAGCTCATACCTTGCTAGTCGTCACTAGCATATACTTATCCCTTTTGATAAGTTAAAATTCTCTCTACCCTTTTGAGAGAACGGACTAGGGGCAAGAATCACCTTTTCACCACCTATAGTTTGACGGGTCCAAAGGATCATTTTCTCAGGATCACCTTTTCACCACCTATAGTCTGATGGGTCCAAAGGATCATTTCCTCATATATTTTAAGTCACCTTTAAGTCTTTGCATGTTATATCATAATACAATTCTCAATTCATAATCATTTATAACATTTTCTCATTTATAGTCTTATTCTGAATAATATATATACCAACTGTAATCATGCATCAGAGATTCCAGGAAAGAGAGGTGGGTCACAAATGGACACGCTTAAATACCAAGTCTTTCCTAGCCAGAACCTTTCCAAATTACACTTTCCAGTAATATACTTTCTTCCAGCAACTAGGGTAAATTTTAAATAACAAAGAATATTTCATTATTTCATGCATAAGCATTCTCATTGTTTGCAACAGCAACTATAACATGCAAGCCATGAAATCATTCAATGAAATCAAATACTTAATAAGCATCATCATAAATCCTTCCTAAAAGTTCTTAAATAATTGAAACTCTAAAGGTAACCTCAATTATCAAACTAATTAATTATGCATCTAAGGGATTAATTACCATCATTACCATTAATCATAAGCCTTAAGAACATTATTAAACCATATGAGGCGGCATAATAAATCATATTTAAAGCTTTACTTGCTTTATGTAGCTAATTTCACTTCTAACATGCATAGAATTATTCCTTATCAATAAACATAATTATCACAACTTCAAACATATTAAATCATCATCATTTATTGGTACTAATCTCATATCAGAAGCCGAATCATGAACCTCATATAATTGTATAAAATCACATTTTAAGTGAACATAAAATATTAGTTTCCGTAGAATCCTTGCAAAGCTTTAAAACTCTTTTAGAAACTAATTCTTTTTGCTAAACTTGAAAGAATCTTCATAATTAAAATTCTCACTTAAGATAAAAGGAGCAAGTCTTGAGCTTAAGAGATTTATGTGATATCTTAGAATCATAAACATGCTATGCAACCTCATTTTAATCTTGTCATTATAAGGTGATAACTTGGAATTATAAACATGATATGCAAATCCATTTCTTTATCTTTAAGATTTAAGGTGATGACTTGAAAATTAAACATGATGCAAGAGCTTGAAATATAAACATGATGCAAGAAACTGAAGCGGTAGTCCGCAGGACCAGTGGAGGGAGAAAGAATCTTAAGAAACGGGAGCGTAATCCGCACTGGACCGGTGAAGGGAGAAGAATTATTATTACATCTTTTTAAGCTCCAATCTCAAGACTTCTTAAAGAATAATTCTTTAACTCCAATAATCTTATTTCTTTGCTTGTGATACTTGGGCAAGTCTTTGAGCTCTAGGATCTTTAGGTGATGACATAAAAATAAACATGTCATGCGTTGATTCTTTTAGCCATTATAAAATAAAGTGAGAGCATAAAATAAATATGAGATGCAACTTCTTTATTATCTTTGAAGATTAAGTGACAACTTGAAACATAAACATGAAATGCAAGCTTGGAAATTTAAACATGAATATGCAAGTTCATTTATTCATTCTTGAGAATTTAGTGATGACATAGAAAGTAAACATGGTTATGCAAGGCATAAACTTAAACATGGATGCAAGTTCATTTTATTTCTTTACTAGAGCTCCTCCAAGACTTTAGAGAAATATAAATTCAACCCAATATATCTTAGCAAGACAAAGTGAAAAATACATCTTTCAAGTTCTAAACTCAAGATCATAAAAACATCATAAAAATATTATTCTTTAAAGTTTTGCATCAAGTGGAACTTTCAAGCTTTAGAGGCCTAACTTGTGATGGATTCACAACCCACCCTCAAGGTCCTCATCATCAAGCCATCATCTTAGTCCCACCTAGGCCATATGGCTGAATTGTTCAAAGAAAAGGAAGAAGAAAACCAAATGGAAAAACTAGAGAAAATCCATGAAATCATCATTTTGAACCAAGAACAACACTTAGCAAAGCATAGAAATAAACTTAAAAACAACTCCCTACCTAATCTGATTTGAAGGAAAGGAAGAGAACTTGGTTTCCTTGAGTGAAATGAAAGAAAATATTCTTGAAAACTTGAAGAAAGAATTCAGCCAAGAGGAGGAGGAAATGAGAGCTTTTGGTGCTCCTAAAACTAGAATTTGTGTAAGTTATGAACTAAGCATCTAAACTATCTTCAAGCATGCCTATTTATAGAGATTTTGCAGCTCATAAATGGACAAAGGAAGGAAAGAAATCTGACCAAAAATTAGAGAAAAAAATAAGGAAGAAAAATCATTTTGTTTGGTGGCTTAAAACATGGAATCATGTTTCCATGTTTTCATGATTCTTTGTTTTCATTCTTTGGATTTTTGTGTAATAATTTTCTGACTTATTACTCAATAATTTCGTGCATTACAGCCTTGTGGAAGAGGATTTTGTGTGTTCCATGTATTTTTTAGGTGTAGGCAAGGTATTCATGCAATTTAGAGAATTTACGGTTAAGGGTTTAAGTGAATTACTAAGCAATTTGGGTGTTTTAAGCAATTTTAGGTTCTAATCAATCTAAATAAATAATTTTGACTCTAGATTAATAATTAGAATTTAATAAGCTTTAATTTGAGCCTAATATTGCTTAGGTTTCGTTAGACAAATCAAAAATCTCAAAATTTGTAAAACTCACAAAGACGGGGCAAAACGGTCATTTTACTTAAAAATTGCCCGAGACCACCCGAGCTTAACCAATGGTTAATCATGGCTTAAAAACACCTTTTAACACATTTTAGTGAGGTTCGGCTAAGTCGGCACGCAAAAAAGTTAAAACGGGCGGGGCGTTTTGGTCATTTGGCGCGTAAAAGCTCAAAATTAGGATTCTTCTCCTCTATTAACACACATAACACAAACAATCCCTTATTAACATCAAAACATCCCCTTGAGGATGGGTGGGGCCCACGATCCTCATTTTCTGAGTAAAATAACCTCAGGGGCATTTTGGTCATTTTACACGTACAGAAAATTGGGGTTTGCAATACTTGCACGAATTGCTCCTAACTTCTCTTCTAACGTTATATTCCTTTATTAAGGATTGTTTGGTCTCAAATTTTATATAATATTTACCTACGGTAATTCGGTAATTCCTAATGACAGTAAAAATTACAGTAAAAATTGGGCGTTACATTACAGCCCTCCTTAAAAAGAATTTCGCCCTCGAAATTCGTTCTAGAATAGCTCGGGGTATTGTGCTTGCATGTCTCGTTCAGCTTCCATGTAAATTCTTCGTTTCACCTCGTCCCCATGCTACTTTGACTAGGGGTACAGCCTTGTTTCTTAATTGCTTAACTTCTGGTAACGATTCGTGGGTGGTAAGTAAACGTTAGGTCATTCTTAATTGTACATGTTCTGGCTCTAGTACATGACTTGGGTAAGAATGATATTTCCTTAACTGGAAACATGGAAAACATCATGAAGGTTGGACAAACTCGGGTAGGGCTATACGTAGGCTACAGAATCCTATTTTGCTAAGGATTTCAACGGACAAGAAATTCTTGGGGCCAATTTCTTTACTTTCATTGTCGGCCTATGCCTGTGGTGGGGGTGATTCTTAGGAACACATGGTTCCCTTCTTGAAAATCTAGCGGTTTCGCCTCTGTCCGCATAGTTTTTCTATCGACTCAGGCTGAGATCTTATCCCTAATCTTCTTGATTTGTTCGTCGTTTCCTCACAATATCCGTTGCAAGTAGACTTTGCTCTTTGGGCTCATACCAACATAGAGGTGATTGACACTTCCGTCCATAGAGGGCCTCGTATGGTGCCATACCAATACTTGCATGATAACTGTTGTTATATGCAAATTCAATCATGCAGGTACTTATCCAAACTCCCTCTTTGATCTAAAACACATGCCCTCAACATGTCTTCCAAAGTTTGGATAGTTCTTTCAGATTGACCGTCCGATTGGGGGATAAGCCGTGTCAGACACGGCTTGGAACCAAACGCCTTCTGAAAGCTCCCCAAAATCGTGACGTGAATTCGCGGATCCCGATTAGAGAATTATCGTTGACAATTCTCATGTAATCTTACTATCTCCTAATATATAATTGTGCTAACCTATCCAAGGAATAAGTCACCTTAATAGGTAAAAAGTGGGCTGACTTAGTTAACCGATCCACTATACCCAAATGGCGTCATGATCGCTTGGGTCCTGGAGTCCAATTACAAAATCCATGGAGATACTATCCCACTTCCATTCGGGAATTGATGGGGTTGCAACATTCCAGGGTCTTTGGTGCTCAATCTTCACCTTTTGACATACAAGCATTTATTCACCCATGTGCACACATCCTTTTTCAATCCAGGCCACAAAACATCTTCCTCAAATCTTGATACATCTTGGTGGCACCAGGATGGAGGGTGAAATGACTCTTATGGGCTTCCTCCAAAATATCCTTTCGAGGTCACCACTAGCAGGTACACATATACGACCTTCAAACCTCCATAAACTCATTCCCTTGGGTAAACCTTTCAACTTATCAGCTCTTCCTCTAAGGTCTCTTGAAATTCTCTATCTTCCTTTGGCCTTGAGCAATTCTTTCCTTGAATTCACCGTCACACTAAGGTGACAAGCTCTTATGCCCTTAGTGGTCAAGGTCATTCCTAGGTTTAGGTCTCTAATTGCTCAATTAACTCAATCTCTTTCACCATCAAACGGGACACTTGTAAGGATTTCCTACTTAGGGCATCAGCTACAACATTAGCTTTACCTGGATGATAGTTTAACCCAAAATCATAATCTTTTAAAACTCCATCCACCTTCTTTGCCTCATGTTTAGCTCTTTTTGATCAAAGAGATATTTCAAACTCTTGTGATCAGAAAACACCTCAAACCTCACCGTATAAATGGTGTCTCCAAATCTTTAGAGCAGAACACGACGGGCTAACTCAAGGTCATGGGTAGGTAATTTGCCTCATGTGGCTTGAGTTGCCTTGATGCATAGGCCACCACTTGCCTATCATTGAGTCACAACACCAAACCTTCCTTGAAGCATCACAGGACACTTCGAAAGGCACATTGGGTTCGGTAACACTAAAACGGGGTTGAGGTTAGCTTGTGTTTCAGCTCTTGAAAGCTCTTTTCACACTGGGTCCATGAAAGAGTATTCCAGTTAGCTTAGTCAAAGGAAGGGAAATCTGGGAAAATCCCTTGATAAACCGACGGTAATAACCAGCTAAACCTAAAAAGCTCCTTACTTCAGTTACGGTGGTTGGTTTTTCCAGTTTAACCGTTTCACCTTACTAGGATCTAGGAATTATCCCTTCTTAATACATACATAAAAATTTCACCTCATCCAACCAGAATTCACACTTAGAAAGCTTGGCATATAGTTTCTTTTCCTTCAGGATTTCCAGGACTATAGTTAGGTGGCGTTCATGCTCCTCGTGGGTCTTAGAGTAAATGAGAATGTCATCTATAAAGACAACCACAAACTGA
Source organism: Dalbergia oliveri (assembly GCA_030441495.1). Lineage (NCBI taxonomy): Eukaryota > Viridiplantae > Streptophyta > Magnoliopsida > Fabales > Fabaceae > Dalbergia > Dalbergia oliveri. The sequence goes on from JAMLFY010000679.1 coordinate 17,256, forward strand.
TCTAAATAGGGTCTAAAGATCCTATTCATGTAATCCATAAAAATTGCCGAGCATTGGTTAATCCAAAGGACATTACTGCAAATCAAAATGGCCGTAGATGGAAAGGCCGTTTTGGTATATCTTCATCTCTCACCCTAATTATGGTAACCTGACCTCAAATCAATCTTAGAAAACACTGTTGCGCCTTTACTGGTCTATCAAGTCATCTATCCTAGGCAAAGGGTATTTGTTCTTCACGTCACTTTATTCAATTGCCTATAGTCAACACACATCCTCATACTCCCATCCTTTTTCTTCACAAACAACACAGGGGCTCCCCAAGGTGACGCACTAGGCCTAACAAACTTTTTCTCCAATAAATCTTCCAATTGAGCTTTTAACTCGTCAACTCTAAATGGGGACATCCTGTATGGGGCTATGGATATGGGACCTACCCAAAGCAATTCTATGGAAAACTCTATCTCTCTCTTGGGGAAACTCTAGTATTCTATTCTGGAATACTTCGGATAATTCCTTACTATTGGTATCTCATCGAACTTTGCTCAAAGTTTCATCATAGCGGCTAGGAAAATATAACCTTTATTCTCACCCTTACCACGTATTTACAGAGTTATGATACTTATGGGTTTCTTAGGTTCAATGGGAACAGGAAGAAGTGATGGTTTTCTCATAGATTTACAGGACACGTTGGCTTCAAGCAATCCATGCCAAGAATCACATCTAAACCTTGCATGGGTAAGCAAATGAGATCTAAAACAAATGATCTATTCTCAATAACAAAATGGCAATCTAAACAACATTTACAAGTCCTAACGGGTTTTCCAAGGGGTAGAAACAATAAGGTCAAAAGGAAGTTCAGTCACATGCAAGTTAGGCTTTTAACACATGAGTGGGAGATAAAAGAATGGGAAGCGCCAAGAATCATATAGTACAATTAAGTTTTTACCATGCATGTTACACTTACCTTCCACGAGATTCCGTGACTTTGTCGTTTCCTCATTAGGAAAACCCTTCCTTGATATTGCCGCGGGATTGGGGGTTGGCGGGTTTCTCATGCATTCTCAATACAGTGCCCCTTCCAACATGATAGCATACATTTGTTTCTGCTCTCAACAGGGCATGCTCCCATGATTCTTGCCGCACTTGGACATCCATGGATGGCCCTGGTCTGGAGGTCTGCTGGACCCCTTTGTGGTGCTTTCCCTTGTTGTTATTATTGTTGTTGTTGTGATTGTTGTTGGGGTTGTTGTTGTAGCGGTTGCCTTATAGCCCTTGTTGTTGTTGTTCGGCCTTCCTTGTTGAAAGTTCCTTTGTGGACCTTGGGGTCTCTATTGAGGTGGGAATGGAGGTCGATTTTGCCTCTTGAACTGTTGACCTTGATGTCAGCTTTTGATGATATTTCTTAGGTTTTCAAGAGACGGAAGCTTCCTCCGCCTTCTTTACCTATGCGGCATTTGTTGACTAAGGTAGAGAAATCCCTGATTTCCAAATGCGCACCTCCACATTAAGTTTGCCTGCTAACCTTAACTCGTATTTAATGCATTTCCAATACCCATTGAGGGTTACCTTGGTACATCCTTGAGAACTTAATGAGTTTAAATCTGGCAGGACACGAGCCACATTCATATTCCCTGACAAGTTGCATGAATTCAATGTCCTTAGCATTCCTAACCGACTCTTGAAAAGTACTTCTCATAAAAAGGACCTGAATAATTCCAATCAATGTCCACTTTCCGCCTCCAGGAGTTCGACACCAGTCCACCAGAACCCGCATCACCTCAAGCATGTGGGTGGCAAAGTGACCTCCCGCTCTCCTAACATGGAACTATGCAAAGACCCTCAATATTTGAATCCATTCACCGCTACATTAGGATTTAGGGTCCCCTTGAAAACAAGTGATTCGCCTTACAAATTCCTTGAACGAGCATGTTCTGAATTTCATGTCCTTGATTTATTAGCTCTATTGTCTATCTATCCGTTCCATCATCATTCTCATGGTCCTTGCTACGTCGCGAAGTGCTTCAGTTGGCTCATTATCTTGGTTATCTTGTTGTGCCTCTGAGTCCTAGTTTGTTGCCGTGCCATTGGTCCCTATACACACAAAACAGCATTGAGGTGATTATGCCAATATTCCATGCAAAGTGAGCAAGTTACCATGGCACTTTCAACATACAGGAGTCACGTATCTCAATCCTCAAACCATCCTAATGATAAACATCTACACATGACATTACTAACGTATTATGCTTTAGAAGCATAGCCAGTCCTACTCAGGTCGTGAGGTTTAACCCCTTCAATACCAAAATGTAACACACCTAATAATTAACCCAATACACCTAGGCAGTATTTGATTAATTACTAGACTTTACTCTTTGCTTCAGTTCCTTAATCATGCTTTGAAAATACTTAGTGAAATTACGAGCCATTTTTTTTTTAAACATAATTGAAAACGTTAGCCCCGCTTAATGTGAATGATTTAGCAAAATTTAAAAGACACATAGGAATTTACAAACATCACATTATATATATATTGGCTTCATCATAGGATATCCATAATTACATATCATATAGATATTTTGCCTACCAACAGAATAAGACTAAGTGTAGGCAATCTAATAAAACATAAATAATATATGGATGGAAGGACATCCATAATGGATTAGAGATATTCTAGGGATAGGGCAGATATTTTAACATATTGAGTGAAACTAGCATGATTTAAGTTCAGTGTCCCTTATAGCCTCAATGTGATTCATGAACTGTTCCTTCTATTTCTGAAGACGAGATGGAAAGAAAAATAGAGGGAGTGAGAAACTTATAAAGAATCTCAGGAGGGTACTCACCTCATGATGCATTTGTTCATCATCATTCGTCCCCAAGGTTCTTGGGTTATTATGAAAATGAAGCATGCTAAGATTGATTTATTAAGTTCAAAATATACTTTACGAGGTCGTCCTTTAATCATGCGCTTATAATGCATCATAAACTTAGCATGTCATGTTTATAATGAACTTTTCCTTTCATATATAATAACATAGTTATGCATAAAATCACATCATATCCTCATCATCATTCATAATACTTATGCATAGCAGAATATCATATTTCTCATCATCATCTCATAAATACTATGCATAGCAGAACATCATATTCACATAATGCATTCTTAATTTCTTTAGGTGACTTAAAGTTACTTTCATCATCATTTTCCTGGGCCACCCTATGCTCCACCCTTTTGGGAGTAATCTAGGTTATGAGCTCATACCTTACTAGTCGTCACGTAGCACATACTTATCCCTTTTGATAAGTTAAATTCTGTCTTACCCTTTTGAGAATCCGAATGTATGGGCAAAGAATCACCTTTTCACCACCATAATTTATTTGGGTTCAAGGATCATTTTCTAGGATTACCTTTTCACCACCTATAGTTTGATGGTTCAAGGGTTATTTTCCTCATATATTTTAAGTCACCTTTAAAGTCTTTGCATGTTATATCATAATACAATTTCATTCATAATCATCATAACATTTTCTCATTTATAGCCTTATTCTGAATAACATATATAACCAGCTTGGACCACTGATTGGAGATTCCAGGAAGAAGGTGGGTCACAATGGACACGCTTAAATACCAAATTTTTCCTCTTTAAACCTTTCCAAATTACACTTTTACAGGAATATACTTTCTTCCAGGATGAGGTACTTTAAATAACAAAGAATATTTCATTATTTTATGCATAAGCATTCTCCATTGTTTTAAGAGCAACTATAACATGCAAGCCATGAAATCATTCAACTGAAATCAAATACTTAATAAGCATCATCATAAATCCTTACTTGAAAACCGCGTTAAAATAATTGAAACTCTAGAATCAGTAACCTTATTATCAAACTAATTAATTATGCATCTAAGGGATTAATTACCATCATTACCATGAATCCTATGCCTTAAGAACATTATTAAACCATGAGGCGGCATAGGCAGTAAATCATATTTAAATCTTTACGTTGCTTTATGTAGCTAATTTCACTTCTAACATGCATAGAATTATTCTTATCAATAAACATAATTAGCACAACTTCAAACATATCAAATCATCATCATTTATTGGTACTAATCTCATATCAGAAGCCTTGAATCATGAACCTCATATAATTGTAGAAAATCACATTTTAAGTGAACATAAAATGTTAGTTTTGTAAATCCTTGAAGTTTAAAACTCTTTTAGAAACTAATTCTTTTTGCTAAACTTGAAGAATCTTCATAATTAAAATTCTTACTTAAGATAAAAGGAGCAAGTCTTGAGCTAAGAGATTTATTTGATATCTTAGAATCATAAACATGCTATGCAACCTCATTTTAATCTTGTCATTATAAGGTGATAACTTGGAATTATAAACATGATATGCAAATCCATTTCTTTATCTTTAGATTTAAGGTGATGACTTGAAAGTTAAACATGATGCAAGAGCTTGAAATATAAACATGATGCAAGAAACTTGAGCGCTGTAGTCCAGAGGACCAAGTGGAGGGAGAAAGAACTTAAGAAACCTTGACGCCCTATCCGCACTACCGTGAAGGGAGAAGAGAATTATTATTACATCTTTTTAAGCTCCAATCTCAAGACTTTTTAAGAATTAATTCTTTAACTCCAATAATCTTATTTTTGCTTGTGATACTTGGCAAGTCTTTGAGCTCTAAGATCTTTAGGTGATGACATAAAAATAAACATGTCATGCGTTGATTCTTTTAGCCATTATAAAATAAAGTGCACAAAAATAAATATGAGATGCATCCTTTTTCATTATCTTTGAAGATTAAGTGACAACTTGAAACATAAACATGAAATGCAAGCTTGGAAATTTAAACATGAATATGCAAGTTCATTTATTCATTCTTGAGAATTTAGTGATGACATAGAAAGTAAACATGGTTATGCAATGCATAAACTTAAACATGGATTAGTTTATCTTTTATTTCTTTACTAGAGTTTCCAAGACTTTAGAGAAATATAAATTCAACCCATATATCTTAGCAAGACAAAGTGAAAAATACATCTTTCAAGTTTAAACTCAAGATCATAAAAACATCATAAAAATATTATTCTTTAAAGTTTTGCATCAAGTGGAACTTTCAAGCTTTAGAGGCCTAACTTGTGATGGATTCACAACCGACCCTCAAGGTCCTCATCATCAAGCCATCATCTTAGTCCCACCTAGGCCATATGGCTGAATTGTTCAAAGAAAAAAAGGAAGAAGAAAACCAAATGGAAAAATAAGAGAAATCCATGAAATCATCATTTTGAACCAAGAACAACACTTAGCAAAGCATAGAATAAACTTAAAAACAACTCCCTACCTAATCTGATTTGAAGGAAAGGAAGAGAACTTGGTTTCCTTGAGTGAAATGAAAGAATATTTTAAAACTTGAAGAAAGAATTCAGCCAAAGAGGAGGAGGAAATGAGAGCTTTTGGTGCTCCTAAAACTAAGAATTTGTGTAAGTTATGAACTAAGCATCTAAACTATCTTCAAGCATGCCTATTTATAGAGATTTTGTAGCTCATAAATGGACAAGGAAAGAAATCTGACCAAAAATTAGAGAAAAAATAAGGAAGAAAAATCATTTTGTTTGGTGGCTTAAAACATGGAATCATGTTTCCATGTTTTCATGATTCTTTGTTTTCATTCTTTGATTTTTTGTAATAATTTTCTGACTTATTACTCAATAATTTTGCATTACAGCCTTGTGAAGAGGATTTTGTGTGTTCCATGTATTTTTTAGGTGTAGGCAAGGTATTCATGCAATTTAGAGAATTTACGGTTAAGGGTTTAAGTGAATTACTAAGCAATTTGGGTGTTTTAAGCAATTTTAGGTTCTAATCAATCTAAATAAATAATTTTGACTCTGATTAATAGATTAGAATTTAATAAGCTTTAAATTTGAGCCTGATTGTTAGAATTTTGTAGACGAATCAAAAATCTCAATTTGTAAAACTGCACAAGAGAGGTGGCAAAATGGTCATTTTACTTTAAAATTGCCCTTAGGCCACCCAAGCTTAACCAATGGTTAATCATGGCCTAAAAACACCTTTTAACACATTTTAGTGAGGTTCTGGCTTACCCACGCAATTTAAAACTTAAAAATAACGCAAGGGCGTTTTGGTCATTTGCCGTCCCAAGCTTAAAATTAGTATTCTCTCCTCTATTAACACACATAACACAAACAATCCCTTATTAACATCAAAACATCCCCTTGAGGACGGGTGGGCCCATCACCATTTTCTAGTAAATAATCTTTAGGGCATTTTGGTCATTTTCACGTACAGAAAATTGGGGTTTGCAATACTGCACGAATCTTGCTCTAACTTCTTCTAACTTATATTCCTTTATTAAGGATTGTTTGGTCTTAAATTTTATATAATATTTACCTACGGTTTGGAATTCTCTAATGAAGATAAAAATTATAGTAAAAATTGGGGTCAGACTATATCCTGAGATTAGGGACTTCCCACCCTAGTCAATAAGTGTAGAACTATTGAGGAAGGCATAAGACTAAGCACTGTGAATGCGGAGCGCCGTGGTTCGGGACCTCAAGCTTTGAGGTTCAAGCCACAACACTTGGAACCCAAGAAACACTTCATCCCTACCACACCAACCAATTGAGCAGGAACAACAACAACAACAACAACAAAGACAACAACAACAACAACAACAAAAGGGACTGCACTAACCTTTCCAACACACCCAAGACCGCCGTCAACCACAATGGCTGAAGAACCGCAACATCTAACAAGGAGATTGGGATCCTCGCAACAATAACCAAGGTGGGCCCAGTGGACCAAGAACAAGGTGCCCCAAGGAGCCCCCTTTTCCCGAGCCTACCGCCTGGTATGCCACAGTGGTGGAAGAAATCATGGTAATCACCTCTCCGCCAAGCTTGGCAAGGAGCTCTTCAGACGGTAAAAGTCGAAACCACTATGCTAAGGACTGATCTACCTAAGGGCTATCCAGCCTCAAAACCCAGGCCGCAACACCGAGGAAAGGTCTTCACCCTCAATGCAGAAGACGGACCGTTTAAGAAGACCTCATCGAAGGGTAAGTGCAAATTAAATGGTAAGACCTTGACTGGACTATATGACTTCTGTGCAGTCCCATTCTTTCATCTCACATGCTAGTGTCGAGTCTTTGAATCTTAAAGTTTCTAAACTTCCTTTTGACTGATTGTTCTACCCCAGAAATCATCCTGAATACCCTGGAAATTGTTGTTTAAATTGTCATTTACTGTTAAGAATAGGTCTTTTTGTCATAGATCTAATTTGTTTACCCATGAAAAATATAGGAGTAATTCTTGCATGTATTGGCTCTATGCTAACCATGTGTTGTTAGACTATTATACCAAAACTGTTATTTTTCGTTTTCCTCCTAAGCAAAACTAGTCAACTTTGAAGCTTTATTTGAATTCTGTAGAGGTCCACTGGATGCGGAGAAAACTAGGTAGATGTCCTCCTAGCCGCTAGTGAGGTAGACTTCAAGTAGGATATAGATGACATACCAGGAGATAGACTATCCTGAGGTATTTTCTGACTAGATATCCTTGACTTCGTCTCGAGAGAGAAGTAAACAAATTCCATTAAGCTGGTTCCAAGAATGGGACCTATCTCTATAGCCCTATATAGAAAGTCACCCTTGGAGTTAACCGGTTGAAAACCTAGTTAGAAGAGCTTTTGGAGAAAAATTTCATAAGACCTAGGGCTTCACCTGGGGAGCCCCAAGTCTTATTTGTCAAAAAGAAGGATGGAAGCATGAGGTTGTGCATAGATTATAGGCAGTTGAATCGAGTGATGGTGAAAACAAATACCCTTTGCCTAGGATCCATGATCTCATGGACCAATTAAAAGAAGTGGTGGTATTCTCAAGATTGACTTAAGGTTAGGATATCACCAGAATTAGGGTGAAGATCGACAGATACTAAAACCGCCTTCAAACTCAGTATTGGACACTTTGAGTTTGCGTAATGTCTTTGGATTTATGAATGCTCCTAAGGTGTTCATGAACTATATGAATAGGATCTTTACCATTTCACGAGTCGTGGTCATTTTCATAGATGACATACTCATCTATCGAGGACACAGGAGCATGAACGTCATTAAGGTTGGTTTTAGAGATTTTGAAGGAGAAAAAGTTGTATGCAAAGCTCTCCAAGTGTGAATTTTGGTTGGAGAAGGTGAAGTTCTCACGACACGTAGTGTCAAAGGGAGGTATAGCCGTAGACCCAGGAAAATAAGGCTGTGATGAATTGGAAAGACCATCACCGTACGAAAAATATGGAGCCTTTTGGGTATTAGCAGGCTATTACCTAGGTTCATAAAAGGATTCTTTCATATTACCCTTCCCCTAACCAAGCTTACTAGGAAAAGCACCCCCTTTATGGAATCCTAAGTGTGAAAAAAGTTTCCAAGAGCTAAAAGGAAAGTTAACCTTGACCCCAGTTTTGTTTACCCGACCCCAATGTACCTTTTGAGGTATATTGTGACGCTTTGGGAAAGGGTTTAAGACCGTGTGTTGATACAAAATAGGCAAGTGGTAGCCTGATATGTATCTAGAACTAAAGTCACAAGGTGAACTACCCCACCATGACCTAGCGTTAGCCACCATCGTGTTTGCTTTAAACAGATGGAGGCACCACTTGTATGGTGTGAGGTTTGAAGTTTTCTCTGATCACAAAAGTCTTAAGCTTCTCTTGATCAGAGGAGTTAAACATGAGGCAAAGAAGGTGCATGGAATTTTTGAAGGACTATGATTTCAGCTTTGAGCCACCCCAGCAAGGCTAATGTAGTCGCCGATGCCTTGAGTCGAAAATCATTAACGCGTCTCTCACATGATGTTAAGGAAGTTTAGTTAATAGAGAAGTTTAGGGATTTGAATTTGGGGATGTTTGTGACGGAGAGGAGTGTGAAGATGTGTCGCCTTAGTGTGACCAGGTCTCTACTTTAAGCAGAGGGTCCTCTAGCACAAAGGGAGAATGAAGAATTTAGGGAGACC
>JAMLFY010000680.1:0-26291 GCA_030441495.1 Dalbergia oliveri
TGGATCAGAGCCAAGGAATTTGGTATGCCATGGTTGACATGCATAACCAAGGAACTCTAGAGGTACTGTTATTGCTATTATATGTATAGCTAAAGATTACCTTTCTTTATGACTTGTCGCAACCCCAATTCAAATGTTTTCATGTTTGACTATGGATGTAAAGATGTTTGTTATGAGGTTATAATATGAAAAGTATTTTCCAAGCTATGTATTTAAATATCAAATGATTTATGGTTACTGCATGTATAGTGTATTATGTATTCTATTGGTTGTCCCATGTGGGTGATAGGTGAGAACTCACTCACTTAGTCTTTAACTCACCTCTTCTTTCTCATAGTTGTAGGTGCAATATCTTCACACCACCAGGAGTCAGCTATCCTTTGGTGAGTTTTGCATCCTGAAGGCTTAGTTTAGGTTTACGTTAGTTTTAGGGGGCTCTAGTAGATGTGCAAGTAGGATTGAGTCATGCATTTATTTTGAGATATTATATTTATTTTTAGAGATTATGTATCTTCCCTATATGTCTCCAAGTTTAAGTATAGATTTCCACTCCTGATTTTGATTAGCTTATGTTCTAGATCAACTATATAGTTATGATTCGATTTTCAAGGTTAAGAGGTTTAAGAATAAGAGTAATATCATGTGATGACTTAGTTTATGATTTCATGATTTGCAGAATGGATTAAAATGGGTTTTAAGAGCTAAATATTAAATATTTCCAGTTTTATGAATTTAAATATCATGTTTTGAACGGATAAATGGATATTGATTTAGAAGAAAAATTATGTTTTAAGGATAATATTATACTATTATATGCATATAGAGAGCCACGTCACCCAAAAGGCTTATATTGAGATTCTCATATGCCCATGATCCAAGTTGGGTTGTGACAATGGAGGCCCAACAACAAAGATTGGCTAACAAACTAGATGATGGCACAAATGGGATTAGATCCAAAAACAAGTCCGATGAGGGTGCAACAACTAGAGTCGATCTAATACCACCGAAGCCCAAAGTCACCTTTGAAACCTACACGATGGTTTCCACAATACACATGAAAGGTTGGTTGTTTGGTTTCGGTTTTTAGTTTTTATTTCAAGTTTTTAGCTTTTAAGATTTTGTGAAGGAATACTGAAAAATAGAAATGAAAACTGAAAACTAAAATTATAGTTTTCAAAATTTTTAGTATTTCTTTCATAAAATTTGAAAGCTGGAAGCTTAAAATAAAAACTGAAAATTGAAAACTAAACCAAACAGTCTCTTAGGGTTCAAGTGAAAACAAATGGGTTTGGGAATGTGGGAAAGGGGAAATGTGAGAGAGGAAGGGATAACAGTTAGGGGCATTGCTAGAGGAGACGAAAACCCAAAACAATGGTTTAGAAATAATAGTAGTTAATTAGATAAATTATTGTACAAAATAGTTTTTTTGATCGAAATCAGGGATCCACTTCGTTAGCAATAATTAATCCTCGCGAGAGTTCTCCCGAAAGACAAACGTCTAACCACGAACGCGCTTCATTCTCATGATGAGGATTGAACCCTACCACGTGGTTAAGGGACAAGGTGGCTATCATAATGCTACACCTTGTGGTTATTCTTGTACAAAATAGTGATATTACAAAATTTAAATTCATACGTCACAAGTAACATAGGTTTATAGTTCAATTTTTCATAATTAACAATCAGTCACTTTTAATTTTTTTAAAATACTAACTTTCATGTATGGAAATTAACGCTGCTAATAGGTTATGTCATTTATTGAAAAGTACACTTAATATATTTAATATATAACCCAAAGCAAAACAATGCAAAAGAGGAAATATTGTAAATATCTGCCAGACACATAACCAATATATTGTCTAGTTTTCTTCTAAAAGAAAGCAAGTTACTTTCATGAATATGATAAAGTTCGGTAGAGGTGATGGGTAGTCATGAATTCACGATGTAATCAGAAAACTGCAAAATTTTCAAAAAAGCGCCCAGTATAAAGTGGATGAGATAAGATCCTTCTCTTTTTAAAAGTGCCTTGTGGAACTGTAGTTCAAATTAAGAAGGCCATACTTTGGTTAAAGTTGTCGTGGAAGCGTTATCTCCTTAACATACATTCTACCTCGCCATTACTTGAACCCCTTTATTAGTTGAATTTTTTTTTTTATCACAAATAAAGTACTTTTACACAGTTAAATTTTTTTGTCTGAATTGTTTATATAAATAATGATAAATATTGAATAAAATAAAGTGGTTATAACTAATTTATTCAAGAATTAATAAATGTGCTGTCATTTTGATAATTAAATTTTCACACATTTTCTAACTCTATTATTTTTCATCACATTATAGAAATTTGAAATTTTAAACTGTAAAATACTCAAACTCTTCCTTGTCCTTTGCTACCATTCTGTAGACAAATCAGTTATGAGCTGTTACAAAATATTTTATAAACTATTTTTAATTGATCATTCAAATTCCTTATAACCATTATAACCATACATAAGTGATGATAATATTTCAACCGCCTAGGAGCTTAATTACTTAGGGCCTCTAGCTCACACCTCTTGTGCAAAAAAAAATGCTGGAATGAAAAAAGAAAATTAATGACTAATTTATTTATACAGACTTTTCACTTTTGTAACATTAATTCATTCTCTCCAACAATATTCATAAGTAACTTATTTGATATGCTTCTAGTCTTCTACTCCGGAAGCAGTTGCCGCAAAAGTACGTAGTTAAATCTCTCTCTCTCTCTCTCTTCCCCCATCATATATCCCCCATAGCATCAACAGAATATATGCTGTATATAAGTGCTGTTCTTTTTCTTTATATGAATAAGATGCTAAGAAAAGTTCATGATCATTATATCTTTTTGCTTTGTATGTTTGTGGAGAGGGGTTCGAAGGATCAATATGGAGCAAAAGAGGAAGAAGAAAATAAAGGGGACTGTCTTAGCCATGCCTTAATAATGCTTGCATTGCAACATGATATAATTAACTTCAGATTAAAAATCTAAAAATCATGATATTGTAACAGAACTAAAATAATTAATTTGTTTGTCATTGGTCAAATCTAAGGATAATAATTTAAATTAATTAGTTCTTTAAATGTTAAGAAATAGGCTGAAATAACATACAAATACTATTTGTTGGGCCCTGGAGAAGTGATGTTGATAATGATATCCCACATGAAATTGTTCGGCCATTGAAAGTGAGAGAATGCCACGTGGGCTTGCCCGCAGCCTCATGCTGACTTGGCTGGAATTGATGGATTGTTGTTTGTTGGATGGAGAAATTATTACTGTTTCATGTAGTAAATGATACATATATTAAATATGCAGAAAAAATGAGAGATAATAATAATCTATAAAAACTTATATGTCATTTATTAAATGAAATAAAATAAATTTATTTTCCTATTTTAGAAACACCCAAGTATTTCTTTTATTGGTCAACATGAAAATTTCTAGACTAATTAATACTAATAAGCCACGTCCTACTTCAAATTAAACCCGATAAATGATATACACAAATCATCCAAAATTGGACAAAGGAAAGATTATTTACCATGAGCTCAGTTAATCTAGGGGATTTGCTAGATTCTATATTCAATATATCTAGATTTGTTAACCCATAATTTATGAAAGTAAAGTTAACTATATTTGTTTGCTAGCTAGGGCTAAAAAGACTTAAAGGACACACCTTTGAAAGAGCTAGGGATGAAATTATTGGCCCCAAAGAGAGAGAGGAATATCAAGCCGTCACTCATTCTCCAACATCATTCTCCTCCACCCAAAAAAAGGTTTCATCCTTAGACATAAAACCCTAATAACTAACCTTCACAATCATTAATTGTATTATCTTTTCCTTTGGTGAGGATGGTCATAATTTTATTTTAAAATAATCTTCTACGTCACGCACTGCCTATGACGTGTACATTCAACTTGTATAACACGTGTCCTCCAACGCGTCCTCAACTCCCGTTGAGCAGAGTTTTAGCTTTTTCAAAGAAAATATAGTGAACAAGATATGTATAGGTTATGTGTGTCCCCTACTAAGACCTCTCCGTCATTTTCACTTCGCATGGTACCTAGCTAGCTAGCCTGTCACCAAAAGGACCCAAGTGAGCGATCTTGACTCATCAGCATGGCTTTGCAAATCTATGGGCTTCAGCTATGATGCTATGAACATTTATAGGACTAAAATTTCTAGAAAATTATGATTACATTTACTATAATCATTGTTTTGATTGCCCCGGTGGTTGGTCTCAGTACATGAACATTCACTGTTTCCCCGACAGGGCCATATTGAAACGATTAATGACCAAGTTCCCCTTTCAATAACTGTCTCATCGTCCATGCCACATATAACTTCACAACGGGACCACTAGGTTCCCCTATCTTGCGATGGCCAAAAAGGCCCATCATCTGAATGTGCAAAGTGACCAATTTTACAAGTAATCCTAGAATATCTTCTTCTTCGGTTAGAGTTAGACTGATGACATTAAAGTAATATACTAATTAAGTTTTTCCCCTTTTTGTCACGCTCATATGTACAGAGATTTTCTGCATAAGCCATAAAATGTGATGATATGATCAATTAAGAGCCATGTGACTAGAAAAATAGACGTATACGTACATATTTTAAACTATATATATATATATATATATGATAATGTCTGGAATGTAATTAAAAGGATCGTGTAAATCTATACCAAAAAAAAAGGGGTCATGTAAATACAAACATTATTAATTAACTACTCACAATTGTTATGTGTGGTCATATATTGTGAAAAGAGAGAAGGGGGAACCTAAACGGAGTCATCATCGGTCATGTATGTACACTCTCCTCTAATTATTATTTAATTTGGATATATCTGATACATGTTTAGACAAATATCCTTTTTGTCCGCATCTATATTATTATTGCCGTGTTTACAACCTTCATCACGCAGCCAGGAACAAAAAGCAAAAGAAATTATCACACATTGGAATTTAGAAACTTCATATTTCAGATAAGTGTACAACATGGGCATGTTATTATTACTACTATTAGGCCCCATATACTTCATAATGAGGGCCAGAGGACCCAGATTCAAAGACACAATCTGGGTGCCCCACACCCGCACCATTCCAAACTATCATTCCGTGATGGAGAACGGGACAGATGGGACTTCCAAGTTCATGATTGGCATTAAATTCTATATATATCCAGCTATCAACATGAATTATTTCCTGTGTTTTACTTAGAGCTGTCCATGTTCACCTGGGCTCATAAGGCTGACCTATCTAATGTCACGTGCTTGGGACTTAATTCATTGGAAATTAAAGCATATATTGGAATATATATATAGGGATAACTCTAAATTAATATAAAAATATTTTTTCTGTATAATTAAATTATTGATGAAGTTCCCAAGCTTTTCTAATATGATCTATGATCTACACCACTGTGTAGAGCTAGCTTTTTTGTGCGGCGTTTGGATATAGCCACACTTTTCCTTTGTGAAATGGAGCACAAATTTATTAAGTACTCCTCATAGACAGACCCAACATATATAGAGTGCTGGCGAAAGTATTGAAAAGATAGAAAAACACATGATTTTGGAAGGACAAGTAATATTCTTTCAAGCGAAGTGTCATTTGATACTTAAAATTGTAAGTGTCCTTTAATATAATTTATTTCCTAAAATTTTGAAATTAATTCTTTAATTCCTTAAATTGTATTTGTAATCACTTAGTTTTGAATAAACGTAAGGGTCCGTTATATTTTATTGACGTGGTACGTTAAGTGACATGTGACATGCCACGTATCATTTACAATTTCATATCACGTGTCACATGTTGGCGGAATGTAACGTGCTAATGGTTGTTTGACCATTACTAAAACTTACAAAATGTAATTTTAAGGACTAAAAGATTAATTTTAAAATTTTAGTGACTAAAAATGAAACACGCTTAATAATTCAACAATCAAAGTGACACTTTACTCAATAACCTTCATTCAATGTACCCTAAAATCAATTTTCTTTTTTTTAAAAAAAAAACTTAACTAATGAATTAATTAATTAAAAAGATGCCTGCGAATCTAGAAAACCAAAATGAGTAAAGCGTTGGACTCATGGACTACTACCAATGAGGCCTCGCAGCTTGACATTTTAGACTAAGAAAGGCCCCTTTAAACCGCTTTTTAAACGAGAGGCAACAGTAACTGATTAATGAACACCATTAAAGAAAAAATTATCATTAAAATATTATTGGATGCCAATAGGTTTGGGAAGAGGTCTAGTCATAAAAAGGCATAAAAGTTTCAAAAAGTCCATATGAAAGTATAATGAAACTTTGTGTAAAATTTAATTAGTTATGCCTATAAAACACAATAAATGTGCAATAAAGAATGTAAGGAATAAAACGACTCCTTTATTTTCACGAATCATCGCTAGCTGCGTGTGGGGTTCTACGCGAGTTCCTCTTAGTCTGTGATCTTCCATTAAAAATAAAAACTATGAACTAAATGCCGTTATATAAGGTAAGATAATGGAGCAAAGAAACTTTAAAATACTAAAAATAAAAAGGGGCATTTTGGAGGGTTTCTAGTTATGCAATTATTCTACCCTTGTTTAATTTGTCCATAAGATTTCTTGTAACTTTGGTTTTTCTTGAAGCTTCCCACTATAACTAACCACTTACACAAGCGTGCCCCGCTGGAATACTGTAGTCGGAAATTCTAATTAATTGGAAAACTCTCTCATCTTCCTAATTATATATATGTGTGTATATATATACGCCGTGGTACCAACCTTTCAGCTTCTATATCTCAACATTCTAAATACCCACAAGGTGTACTCTCCAAAGCTTCAATTATAGTATACATTATCCATATTCGATCCCTTAGCTAGCTCTACCAAATATTCATTAGATTTCCCACTCTCTTTAATTTCTCGCACTCTCTCTCTCTCTCTAACGGTTTCACACCGATCGATTTGTTATACTTAATTTCCTTCTTCAAACACCAAAAACATGGGTCTTGAGACATCGGTGCTTCACTGCCTCCTGGGTTTAGGTTTTATCCGAGTGATGAGGAGTTGGTGTGTCATTACCTTACAAGAAGATCACAAACGAGGAAGTTCTGAAGGGTACCCTGGTGGAAATTGATCTGCACATTTGCGAACCATGGCAGCTTCCCGGTATTTATATGTGTCTTGTCTGCATAGATATATATTCAGTTTCTCTGTATTGTCTTCAATTCCTGGCTTGTTCTCTTTATCTTTAGTTTTCTTTGAAGTTGCTGAAAAATCTATGTTTTGTCACTGCATGATCTCTTTCATTGTCCTTTTTTTTTTTTTAACAAGATTGAGATTGTTGTCGTTCCCAGTTGTTGTTTTCCTTTGGTTCGTGTCATAAGAAACAAAAGAATCACATGGGTTTCATACAAAAAGATATAAAGTAGTCCTTGTCTTCACATAAGCCTACCAAATACCAATAGCTCTAAAACCATGCTCAGACAAACTTGTCTAGCATTGTTGTTAAATACGGAAAAGCAGCAAGGCAAGCTTGCTTAAATTCCTGAAGGCAACAAGACAGAAGAGCTGATTTAAGAAATTCAACACTTGTAGTTTTTCTTTAACTAAGATCTTAGATCCAAATTTTGCAGTATGAGAAATATAGCAGAAAAAAAAAAATTCCCATAATAAATGGATTCGTATCAAATGATCTAATCATTAAAGTCCGGAATTAGGCCAAAAAAGAAAAGAGAACTGAGAATGGCAGTAAATTACTGGAATAAAGCAAGGGAGGGCCGGAGGTGGTGTTACATTCATTTACATACAAAATGCATGGTGTAGTCAGTTCATCAATGATGAAGTTAATGCCAACTTCTTGATGAATACTCTACCTATTAGTTGGGTTATGGGTAGCATGTCCGGTGAATAATAGGTTCAAGTCGGATCAGGATGTCCTCCCTGAATCTTTTGTGCTGATCCTTTTTTGCGTTTTACTTTCCTGTATTGATTTAATTTTGTTGTTCTGTGTGGTGTTTTGATCGTTGTTCTGAGGTGGTTTCTTTAATTTCTTCTTTTTTTCCTTTGTTTTTTTTAAAGTTTTTTAATCTCTTGATGTAATCCTTTGCTACTACTCTCTCTCTCTGAGTGTTTAAGAGTTTATAATTATCAGGAAAAAAAATACTAGCATCACTTCAAGTTGATGCCTGTATAATTATTCTTGTCCTTTGTATATAGTTGTTTAATTACCTGTACAAGTTCATTTTTTTGTCTCATGATATGTAATTAAGTGAAGATTGAATCCAAGTGTTTTGATTTGAACTTTATCTGCCGCACAAAGTCTTTAATATGTCCTTCTATTTATTCGATCCGTTTCTTTTCCTAGTTCTTAACGTCTCTTCCTTCAGTTAAAACAGCTTCCGAAAGCATTATATTGCATATCTATGGAATTGGCAGTATAAGAGTATCTTTGATTTAATTATCAATCACAGTATTTTATTTTATGGCTTTGGATTTCCCTTTCCTGAAAAAGAAATTAGATACTGGTCTATATATTTACCTCAGCATAAAATGGAAAAATAATTTATATATGGTATTTTGATAGGTGATTTAGATAACAAGTAAATTTACTTATATGGTATTTATAGAATCCTAGATTATTCTTGATATTTTCATTTTATAGAAAGATTATGAATTTTAAAATTTTGAATTGTTGGGAGATTCTATTAATTTTTATTTTACTCTGATCTGATTTGATAGATTATCTTTGAATAAGGAAAGGTAGATTCTATATTTAAAAAATCATCCTGCGTGATTTTTTTTCAAAACACCATATTAATTTAAATAAACCATCCAAATTTCATATAAAAAAAAAATCCTCATAAAACTTGTTTTCTCTTTTATATCTGGAATAATTTTTCCAATTATTGTGAGTGATCATTAGCTATTATGATGCAGTAGTTTTAACAATATAGGGACCTCTGGCTGGCAGAGGGTTGGACTTGGATCATATAAATTATTTCTCGTGAGATTCTAGTAGTTCAGCGCACAGAATGAATGTCCCTTTAATTTTTAGGATAAAACTATTGGAACACCCAAAATGTGGTAGACATCCAACACCCAAGAGAAAACGAGGAAATAATTATGAAAAAATATGTAAGTAGAGAATAAAAAGTAATATAGATCACATACTGTATGTATGAAAATTTAAGTGTTAAGATAACATTATTGTAGTTTTTATTTTATTTCCCTTACTTTATTATAGCGTCCCGTGGATTTTTCGCCTACAACATTTACATACTTGGTAACTATTATTTATTATACCGAAGTTGACAAAGCAATACATTCTCACCAAGCAACCAACACTGGTGCTTTTAAAAGAATTATATATGCTGACATGTATACGTGTACATATGCCTCATCTACCTTTCTTGGGCATGATTCGCTATCTTTATGATTTTGACTCTTTAGCATTCATTCATATAAATATATAATTAGTAATTATATGTTCACTCAAGAAATATGTAGAAAATCCAACTTTTAAACATGAAAAGACATAGTTGATCTTTCTTGCGTAGATTAATTAATTTGTCCTCTATTCACGCACAACATTATGAAAGCTGTGAAAAAGAGGGAAAAAAGGAGAGGGAAAATAGGCCACGTAATTACATATATAGCAACATTGAAACTTCCAAACACTATGTTGGTGTCATCAAAACACTGTGCTTGTGTCATCCTTTGTCTGGTGGGATTGGAAACTTGATAAATATCATGTCATTGATGAACTAGTTGACATGTGAGGGTGATTCCACACAATACCTAATTATTATTATTATTATTATTATTATTTCATGGAGACAATTACTTGCACATACCACTATTATGCCTTACCTTAGTCATGTGTTGTCTCCATATTGACCCATCAATATTCATGTGTTCGTTCATATATGCATGGGCACTGTGCAGAGGTGGCCAAGCTCAATGCAAATGAATGGTACTTCTTCAGCTTCCGGGACCGCAAATATGCCACTGGGTTTCGAACCAATAGGGCCACCACATCTGGTTATTGGAAAGCAACAGGGAAGGATCGAACGGTGCATGATCCAATCACACAAGAGGTTGTAGGGATGAGGAAGACATTGGTGTTCTACAGGAATAGGCTCCAAATGGAATCAAAACGGGCTGGATTATGCATGAGTTCCGCTTGGAGACCCCACACATGCCTCCTAAGGTAATTGGTTAATTTCCATTTCCCTTTATCTCCCTATAGCTATCTCAATTTTCAAACTTGAACATGAATATATAATGATTATCATATAGTTTAAGATAGATATTTTAATGAAATTAGGATTAGAGGATCTCTTAATTAGCTTAACGCATTCCGTGACAGAGATAAATTAATTAAGCTTATGATTACATGAAAATTCTCATGTAGTAATTAAAGAGGAAAAAAATAGTTGTGTTTTGTATCTTCAATAATTTAACACATCAATTACAATGATAAAAATACTGAAAAAGTGAAAAAAAAGAGAGGGGGAGTGAAGGCTTAAAAGGCTAATGCATGTATTGACTTGAGATATAAATAATACTGCAAAGTACGGTTCTTTTTTTCCCCTTGATTTGAGAGCATTTAAAAATTTATCACGATTATAATTTCATTTAAGAATTTAAACAACCCATGAATGTAAAGGAAAAAGATTAAGTTGTTGAGTGAAGACTTTGTTGACAAAAATGGATTTTATTTTCATCTTTTAACAAGGCTGATAGGGAGGTTGAAGACTAAATAAGTTAACATAGATTCTCACAAAAAAGATCGACATGACGGATTTTCCAATCACTTCGTAGAGAGATAGAGAAAAGGAAAACGTGATGAGGGTTGTCCTGATTCAGTTTCCTTTTGTTACAGATGTAATGTTTGTAAGTGAAAATAGAATAATTCGTAAGGGGAAAAGAAAAGCCGTGTATTTTAGTGTGATGATAAACTCCTTTAAGCGTGTATTTGGTTTCACATTCATCATTGCTAATTAGGTCAAACTCTTTGTTGATTACACAGGAGGACTGGGTGTTGTGTAGAGTGTTCCACAAAAGCAAAGAAGCTGATAACAGTTGCAAACTCATCATGTATGAGACCACACACCAATCCCCACCAACAAACCAAACCATGCCCCCTGCAGGTGGTTATAACAGACTAATAACCTCATCTTTCTCCTCCTCCTCCATGGCAACCCATCATTTAAACCCCAACCACCAAAACAGTTATGCCATGAACCTCATTCATCACTTCTCTCTTGAAACAAATGCCAACAGCAGCACTGTTACTCAGATTAGTTCCAAGGGTACTGATGATGGATATGGCTTCATATGGGACATGGATCTCAAAGAACGTAGCTTAGAACATGGCGGGGCCTCAAACTTGGATGGAATGAGATTCGAGGTCGATAATAATACTAATAATAATAATAACATGGTCCTGTTATAAAATGTGTTGTCTTATATATATATATATGTACATACATAAATATATAAATATATATATGTGTTTCATATATTTATATCAGCAAATGGTCAAAGCTTCCTTCTTGTATTAATTTATATATGTTGCTTGGCTTGGAGGGGCCAAGTCACATGCTAGAATATGGCTGGGATTAGTTGTTCCACGGGTGTGTATGTATTGTTCAAGTGCTTAGTGTAATAGTGTGTTCAATTAGGCGCTTCTTATATTATTATTCACTTTCTTTTATTAATTTTGGGTCAGTATAACCCTTCGTGTAACATTTCTCGATTTGTAATTAGCATGGTTTTATATCTTGTGAATTTAATTATTTTATCCCCTTTGTCTGTTTTCTCTCAATCCTTAGCTAAAAGATGTTGCATGTAAAGTCACCAGTAGTTTTGAAAAATTGCTAGGCAGTGAAAAATTTTACCATAATTTGGTTATAAGAATAGCATGAAATGACTGTTGACTTTTAGATGATGAATAAATAAGTCATATCAATTTATTATATTCAACAATCACCAATTTTTGTCAAAGATTCTAATTATATTTTTTTCATGGTATTAGCATTACTCAAATTTAAAAGAGTTGTTTTGAAAAGAAACATAAATGATGTTATATAAATATATAGGCGTCAACTTTGACAAGAAGGCTACAAAAAGAGGCAAAAACTTCTTTCAAGGAACAATGCACTTTACCCCTTAAGTTTAACTCATGTGTAATTTAGATCTTGAAATTTCAAATACGCAACTTAATCCCTAGAGTTACCAAACCATGTAAAATGACTCCCTAGTGCCATCCATTTATCTTAAGTATCATGTGCCCCACGTGATCACTCTTATGGATAAAAATACATTACTTAAATTTAATTTTCAACCAACTCCACCACCTAAGCAAACACACACCTCTAATTTTAGAAATCCTTCTCAACCTTTGAACCTCCTACTTCACCCTTCGAACTTGAACTTATTGTCTTCACCCTTTCCAACACAATCGAACCCACCATGCATGACACCATACCATCCCTTCATCCTCACTCCTTTGAACACCATATCACTCTTCCTCATCTTTTACCTTCTTCTTTGTCTATCGTAAGTCTTAACCCATCCAAATTCATTTGTTCTTCAAAAAGGTTCCAGAATCGCATCCAAACACCAATAAAGAGTGAAGAGAAGAATAGATAAAAATCGAAGCTCTCCTCTGAAACGTGAACCATACCAAATTGGCAAAGCTTGCCGACATACACGAACAAAGATGTTGATGCTCTTTGCAGAAAACGCGAGTCTTCAGAGCCAAACGAACCAAAGTAGAGCACCATCAGGAAGAAAATCCGCCACTGAAAGTCTGGAAAGCCCAACTAAGAACCAAGAATGAAGATCTAACCGTAATTTGCCAAAAAACCTCGCCGGCGATAAGAGGGAAGCATGAACCAGATCCATGGGCTATGGCGGAGAGACACGGCGAGGATGTCGAGAACAAGGAAGATGAACAAAGGCTCAAATGGTTTGGAGATCTAGCTTTCGAATTTAGTGACATTGACGATGAAGAGGCTCCATAGCAGGGAACAGCACCAATGAAGCAAATCAAGATAACAAAGGAGGATTTTCATTGTTTTTAAAGAGGAAATTAAGAGGATTGAAGAAAATGGAAAGTGTGGACGCGGGATCGCAACGGGGACGGCGAAAAATTAGTTTTAAAATTGGAGTCGCCACCAAGTTTATTTAAATTGGGAAAACATGGAAAAACCCGTTTTATTAAAAATTTGGTCTCTAAAACCAGACTAGAGCTCTGAGTCTGGTTATGCATAGGGAAGGGTGATTTAATCCTACGCACCCCTAATACACCCGTCTTTAGACGGTACCTTAATTGATTTGTGCAAATTATTAATAACCTTTCAAAATATTCATTTTTATATTTTTTATTTTAACACAAAAAAATTTTTTTAAAAAAAATAGGAACACCAAGCTCACAACTGGTGTTCAAAATACCGTGTTAACAAACCGTAACGGTTAAATTAACATTTTTATTCAAAATATAATATTTCACAAATAAGTAACAAATTTAAACTAAACATATGAAAGTGAAAATCTCTTATGAATTATAAATATTTACAAATAAGATAAAAATTTATTTTGATATTTGTACAAAAATCATAAAATATAAAAGAGAACATGCTTTTAAAGAAAATTTGGAACATCAAGCCTCAATTAGATGTCCAGAGTTCAAGCCGTCCCTAAATTAACCCTTTTTATTTGAAATAAAATATTTCTTAGAGAAACGATTATTTAAATTAAATACCTCATAAAAAATTTTACAAATAAGACAAAAATTACAAAAATTTAATTTTGACTTGACAGGGATCGGAATCGCCCGCTCTACGTATCTTCTGTGCAATGGGGAATTCAAAGTCACGTAGTTCTGATTAGGATGTAGCTGGCCTTTATGGCGTAGCATTGGTGGCAGCTTGTGAAGATGATGATGAGTGGAGGATAATGCTGAAGGTGTGATGAATAGGTAGAGGTTGACAAGTTTGTGTTTTGAAGCTAGTTTGCCTAGTGTTAGAGGGTGGAAAAAATGGGGGGCTATGGTGATAGGTTCTTATGTTTTTTTTTCTTACGAAGATGATGATAGCACCCAAATGTTGATCTTCCTTTTTTTCTTGGGTGCCTTGCTAATGGTAGTTTTATGTCTTCCCTCCTTGTGAATGCTCGAACTTCTCGTGACTCTCGGTCCCTCCGCTTCCACTGAAAGAAAATTGTCATTATGCAATCCGTGAAGTCAAATACCATCATGGTGTCACTGCTTTTTTTTTATTTTTTTGATTTCTCCCTTTCATCCTGTTGCTTCACGTTGCCATATTTCATTGTGGCAATGAATGAAATTTTGGTTGGAATGAAATAACTAGTTCAGTACTTACATTCCCCTTCTCACTTTTTTTAATTTTTATTATATTTATTATTATTATTATTATTTTAAAACAAAATGCAAATGGGCTGAACACATTTTTTGTTTTGATTGGGCTGAAAGAAAAAAAAAATTTTGTTGTTTAAAGAGATAAATAACTGAGAAAAAAAACTATAAAGGAAATACAAACTATGCAATTTTTTTGTTTTAATTTTATGGAGCGACAAAATTCAGTGTTCACAGTTGCTCTCACTCATTTCTTATAAGAGAATATGGAAAACCTAAGTTTTTATATTTCCATTATAAGGAATGAGTAAAGACATGAACATTGATTTTGTTCGGCAATGCATGAAATGCAAATGCAAGAAAGATCAAATCAAAAGAAACTACATGTTCAAGAAACCCGCATACAATGATGCAATTCAGAAGCTAATTTGTGTGAATCATACAAAAACGAGCAATTAACAAATTCACAAATGACAAGAAATGTAAAGACCGACATAATTAACAAGAAATTCAAAAGCTGAGGCAGGAAATTAAACATCGAGGGTTTGACAAGAATTTAAAAGCTGAAAGAACTGACAAGAATTTTTTTTTTAAAAACCTTGTGACCAACTAGATATGGATCCACAACTAATAAGAAATCAAAAATCTTGCAAACACTGACTGTGAGGAATGAAAGTCTTGCGATCAATGGACGGGTCAAAAAGTGACCAAAATTAAAAGACTTGTGGCCAACTGGATAAGGTCAACAAGCGCAGGAAATTAAAATCTTGTGACCAACTAGATATGGGTCCACAAGTGATAGGAAATTAAAATCTTGCGATAACTGGATACGGGTCACAAAGCAGGAAATTAAAAACCTTGCAACCAACTAGACGGGTAACAAGTAACAGGAAATAAAATGGCACACTGGGCCAACTGAAAAGTAAATTGGCAATATGAGGCCGACATGAAATGTAAATGGTGGCAATCTGAGGCCGATGAAATGTAAAGTGTGGCAATCTGAGGCCGATGGAAAGTAAACGGTGGCAATTCAGGCGACAGGAAATTAAAATGGCAATCTCAGGCCGACTGGAAAGTAAAATTGGCAATCTGAGCCAACAGAGAAATTAAGATGGCAATGAGGCCAACTGAAAAGTAAATGGTGGCATCTTAGGCCGACAGGAAATATAATTGGCAATTGAGGGACAGGAAATGTAAATGGCAATCTGAGGTCGACTGAAAAGTAAAGTGAATCTGGCGACAGGAAATTAAAATGGCGTCTGTCTGAAAGAAAAATTGGCAATTGAGGCCAACAAGAAATTAAGATGGCAATGAGGCCGACTAAAAAGTAAATTTGGCAATCTGAGGCCAGGGAATTAAATGGAATCTGAGGTGAACAGGAAATTAAAATGGCAATCTAGGCGACTGAAAAGTAAATTTGGCAATGAGGCCGCTGGAATGTAAATTTGGCAATTAGCCGACTGGAAAGTAAATTGGCAATGAGGCCGACAGGAAAGTAAATGGTGGCAATGAGGCGACAGGAAAAGTAAATGGCAATCTGAGGCTAGAACTGGAAAATAAAGTGGCAATGAGGGCTGAAATGTAAATTTGGCAATCTAGGCCGGCTGAAAAATAAATTGGTGGCAATCTAGCCGCAGGAATTAAATGGCGGTCTTAGGCCGCAGGAATTAAAATGGCAATCTCAGGCCGACTGAAAAGTAAATTTGCAATCTGAGGCGACTGAAATGTAAATTTGGCGTCTGAGGCCGACTGAAAAGTAAATTGGCAATATGAGGCCGAGGAAAAGTAAAGTGGCAATCTGAGGCCGCTAAAATAAAGTGGCAATCTGAGGCCAACTGAAAAGTGAAGTGGCAATCTGATGCCGACTGGAAAAGTAAAGTGGCAATCTGATGCGACCTGGAAAGTAAATTGCACTGAAAACAATGATTTGCATTGCCTCTTTCTTTTGTTTTTTGTTATATGCAAAAGTCACAAATTTATCACTCACTTAGTTTATTTTGGACACATTCTTGAAGAACTAACTGTATCCAAATCAAGCAAGCCTCGAGGAAGACTTTAACCGATCAAACTCGTAATTCTTGAGCTAGACTTTCTGGCACAAGTAAAACTTCCTCTTCTCTCTAACTTTACCCACTTCTTTCCATTCTTTTTTCCTTTCTTTCCCCCTTTTTAAGGATGATGATTGCTTTCTGTCAAGCTAATTGAAGCTTCTGAATTCTCTTGGTGTGATGCTAGTCATTGATGTATTGCTATAAACATTGTTAGGTTGTATAATTTAAACTTAAATATATCCTACTTGAGACATCATAAATAAACATGCATTCAAAGATAAAGTGGAAGAATTAACTGAATGAACATATTTATTGCTTGGTGTATTGGATGACAAAATATTTGGAAAGAGACAACCACAAAATGAAAGATAGGATTGTGAAAGACATGAAAATTTTGCCCCAGTTTGGGTTCTTTGTGGCTCATTCAATTGATTTTCAGCAAATTGGATGCTATAACCATTGCTTCCGTTGTTGAGCCTTCAATCTTTCCTTTTCTTAATTCTCTAAGATTGCCCCCAGCTTCATCCTAGCCGCTTTTGCTCAGAGGATGAACTTATCACCAAAAATTGCCCAAGTGTAGATTGCTTGAGATGATGCTTTGCTCTAACTTTTGCTTAGGCCGCTTTCGAGTTTTCAACCTAACGAGCTCTTTTTTGTTTTACCCTAATTTTGCTTAGGCTGCTCTTTCGAGTTTTCAACCTAACGGGTATTTTTCTTCTTTTTTTTTTTTATTTTCAAGCATAAAACCTTTTGACTGCATCATGTTGATTGGTTTAGGCAATTCTTGTCCATCCATGTTTTGCAAAATCAATGCTCCACCTGAGAGTGCTTGTTTGACAATGTAAGGACCTTCATAACTCGGAGCCCATTTTCCCGTGCGTCCTCCTGGTTCGGGAGAATTTTCTTAAACCAATCTCCGGATAAAAATCCCTAGGACGAACTTTCTTGTTAAAAGCTTTGGCCATCCTACTTTGGTACAATTGGCCATGACAAATAGCTGCCAATCTTCTTTCTTCTATCATGTTCAACTGTTCACATCGAGTCTTCACCCATTCAGATTCCTCTAGCTCACCTCCATTAGAACCCTTAATGATGGGATTTCCACTTCTATGGGGGATACAGCTTCTGTTCCATATACCAATGAGAAGGGAGTCATCCCTGTGCTCGATCGTATGTTGGTACGATACGCATGTAAAGCATATGGTAGCATCTCATGCCAATCTTTGTAATTCACAACCATTTTGGCGATGATTTTCTTGATGTTCTTATTTGCAGCCTCAACCGCACCATTCATCTAGGTCTGTAAGGAGCTGAGTTGTGGTGCTTGATTTTGAAAGTCTTGAAAAATTTCTGAACTTCGGCACCATTGAGATTAGGAGCATTGTCTGTGATGATTCTTTCTGAATTCCATATCTCCAGATAATGTCCTTCTTGATGAATCTAAGAAACACCTTCTGTGTGATGCCTGGCATATGAAGCGCTTCCACCCACTTAGTGAAATAGTCTATTGCCACCAAAATGAAGCGATGACCATTGGATGCTTTGGGATTAATTGAGCCGATCACATCCATGCCCCACATCGAGAAAGGCCAGGGAGATACCATGTTGTGTAATGGAACTGAGGAGCATTGATTCGGTCTGCATATATTTGGCATTTGTG
Source organism: Dalbergia oliveri (assembly GCA_030441495.1). NCBI lineage: Eukaryota > Viridiplantae > Streptophyta > Magnoliopsida > Fabales > Fabaceae > Dalbergia > Dalbergia oliveri. Next base: position 18,104 of record JAMLFY010000680.1, read on the forward strand.
GCACTTCCGAACATGATTGATACAGTCATTCTCCATGGTGGACCAGTAATAACCACTTCTTAGGATTTTGCGTGCCATCATGTGTCCATTGGCATGAGTTCCGCAAATTCCTTCATGGACTTCAGTCATGATTATTCGAGCTTCATGAGCATCTACACATCTAAGGAGAGTGGTGTCATGATTCCTCTTGTAAAGGACTTCACCATTCAGGAAAAAGGACATAGCCGTCGTCGGATTGTCTTCTTTTATCTCATTTGCCCCAGCTGGGTATTCTCCCTTTTAATATCCTGCTTGATATCATGATACCATGGTTGACCGTTGTTAGCCTCTACATTACCACAGTATCCTGGTTCATCTTGTACCTCTACATGGATAGGTTGGACATTGGTGTGGACTTCCAATTTAGTCATTACAGCCAAGTCGCAATGCATCCGCATATTGGTTCTTATCTCGAGTTAAGTGAGAAAATGATATATCATCAAAGTGCTCAATTAGTCGAGACAAGTGCTTTTGATAAGGTACCAATTTGGGATCCTTTGTACGCCATTGTCCATTAACTTGGTAGATTATGAGTGCCGAATCTCCAAAGACTTTTAGTTCTTTGATTCCCAAGTCAATTGCCACTTGCAAACCATTTGCACATGCCTCATACTCTGCAATGTTGTTGGTACATTCAAAATCTAATTTGATGGAGACTGGGTCCTGTTTCCAACTTGGTGATACTACGCAGCTCCTATTCCACATCCATTCATGTTGAGGCCCCATCAAAGTACATCTTCCATGTATTCTCTTCTTCTACATCTTCTTTTTCCACCACTAATACCTCGTTCAGGAAACTCAGCCGTGGTGGGTTGTCCATCCTCCAAAGGGTTTTCAGCTAGGTGATCAGCAATTGCACCTCCCTTGACAGACTTTTGAGTCACATACTTGATATCAAATTCTGCAGTATCACTTGCCACTTTGACATTCTCAATGACACATGGGGACTATCAAATATGTATCTCAATGGATCCATTCGAGAGATTAACCAAGTAGTGTAGTATAACATGTATTGCCTTAGCCTTTTAGAGGCCCATGCTAATGCACAACAGGTTTTCTCAATTGCCAAATAGCGGATTCACAGTCATTAAACTTCTTGCTCAAATAATAAATAGCTTGTTCCTTCTTTCCATACTCATCATATTGTCCCAACATTGCCCCAAGTGACGTGGGCAACACTGAGGTACAATATTAAGGGACGACCTGGTATAGGTGGGGTCAAAGCTGGAGGTTTTACTAAATAAGCCTTTATTTTGTCAAAGGCTTCTTGGCACTCTTCATTCCATTCTCCAGGTTGGTGCTTTCGTAACAGCTTGAATATCGGCTCACAAGTGCTAGTCAAATTGGCAATGAATCTAGCAATGTAGTTGAGCCTCCCAGAAAACTTCTCACTTCCTTTTCGGTTCGGGAGCCGGCATCTCCTGTATCGCCTTTACTTTGTCTGGATCTACCTTTATCCCTCTCCCTGACAATGAATCCGAGCAATTTCCCTGTAGACGCTCCAAAGACACATTTATTCGGGTTAAGCAGCTTATATTTCTGAGCCTTTCAAACAACTTTTGTAGAACTGTACATGACTTTCTCCCTCTTTAGACTTGGCGACCATGTCATCCACATACACTTCAATCTCTTTATGCATCATGTCATGGAATAATGCAACCATGGCACGTTGGTAGGTGGCACCAGCATTTTTCAATCCGAATGGCATGACTGTATGCAGAATGTTCCCGGCGTTATGAAAGTAGTTTTTCCTTTGTCGTGAACGTCCATAGGAATCCATTATACCCTGAGTACCCATCCATAAATGAAAAGCGGTGATTTCCAGCTGTATTATCGACTAGGACATCAATGTGAGGGAGTGGAAAATCGTCTTTTGGGCTAGCTTTGTTTAGATCCGATAATCCACGCACATTCTAACTTTTCCATCCTTTTTAGGCACGGGCACAATGTTAGCCACCCAGTCAGTGTGTCTTGACACCTCCAAAAATCCGGCCTCTAGCTGTTTAGTCACCTCCTCTTTTATTTTCAATGACATTTCAGGCCGCATCCTTCTCAACTTCTGCTTTTTCGGTTCAGCTCCCGCATATAAAGGAATCTTATGTGAAGCTATTTCTAAGCCCTGGCATATCATGGTAGGACCACGCAAAGACATCCAGGTATTCTTTAAACAATGCAATCATTTCTAGCGTTCTGGATTTTCCACTATTTTCAGCTCCTTTTTTTTTCATGCCCATGTTAATCAGCTCGATCACCTCATTGTCTAAGTCAAATCCCTTTTCTATGTTCCAGGAGGTCTGAAAATTGCCCAACAATTTCTTGATCTTCATCAGATTCATGGCTATCACAATCAATTGCAGCAAGAGAACCAATTGACGAGTTTTCAAATTCCCTTTCATGAGGCAAAATTTCTATAGCATTTAGATTCCTGGAAAGCAATTGTGGTGGGTTGGAAGGCCAAAACGATAGTGGAAAAATGCAAAATAAAATAAGAAAAATAAAAATTAATGAGCTAAAAATGATGATAAAGAGAAAGCAAATAGAGGACAGAAAACAAGGAGAATGAAAAACACCAAGAAATATAAAAAATGCGGGATAAGAAATAAAGATACTGAATAAACACACAAGTTTATTTATGATGTCTTCAAGTAGCATAAATAAAAGCATAAATAGTCTTTCCTGATACAACACAAATAATTACTTTGCAGCAATAACATCAATCACTAGTTCAGCTTCCAGTTCATCAGCATTTCATCATTGTTGGCAGCATAAATCTTGTTGCTCTTCATTGTCTCTATGTCCAAGGTGTTGATGGTGAGACGGAGCAAGGGGAATGAACTTTTCCACCTGTAATCACTTCAGCTGGACTAGGAAATGTCTCCTTCAAGTGAGGGATCTGTTTTATTTTCTTCTCATGTTTCTCCTGTTGGAGGGCCATATCATCCATTTCCTCTTCTAATGGTGCATTATATCCCAAACCAAATCGATTAGGTTTCTTGGAGACCGATATAGGTACTCTAATACCTTGCAACTGTGGTCCTAACCCTTTACCATGTAGGTATCCATTCTTAGCCATGATATGAGCCACTATTTGATTAACATTCTGCATTATGGACCCATTGCATTCATATCGGGCTTCACCAACTCCAGGCTATGCCACAAGTTATTGTCTATCGACTCCACATTCTCCACATATGGTAGTGAGACTGGTTTGGATACAATGATGTCCCTTTCTCCATGGATTGTGACGACTGATCCATTCTCAATATATTTAACCTTTTGATGCAAGGTTGAAGGGACAGCACCATATCATTAATCCACGGTCTTCCTAGCAACATGTTATAATCTGAGCCAATCTCCATCACCTGGAATAACACTTCTGATTTGCTTGGCCCAATCTCTAGTGGCAACACCACCTCACCTAGAATGTTTTTCGTAGCTCCATCAAAAGCTTTTACAACCATCACTTGAGGTGATATATCATCCACACTCATTGATAGTTGTTTCAAAGTGGACAGTGGTAATACATTTAACCCTGATCCTCCATCAATAAGGACTCTAGGCACTATGTGGCCTTTGCATTTGAGGGTTATATGTAGCGCTTGTGGGTTAGCCCGTGATATCACTTCTTCATCTAAGAATGTGATCATATTGACACGTTTCACTGGATCCACCATACTTATCATGTTCTCCAATGAAGTGTCGGGCTTGACATAGGCTTCCTTCAGGACCTTCAATATTGCCTTTTGATGAGATTCAGAGGACAAGATTAGTGACAGAGATATTCTAGCAGGAGTCTTCTTTAATTGTTCCAGAATATCATACTCGCTCTGTTTCATGATTTTAAGGAACTCTTCTTCCTCCTCTTCTTTTCTTTTCTTCCTGACTCTAAACTTTTTCAACACTCCCTTCATCAACAAATTTCCCTTTTCCAACTCCTTGGGTCCATACACCCTTCCACTTCTTGTTATTCCTTTTACCTCCATGATCCTGGTCACTTCCTCACCTCTTGAGCTTTTGAGGTTTCCCCTATGTCACTTTTCATTTCAACCTTGGTCTCATAATTCCAAGGTACGGCATGTGTGTCCTCATACACAAAGGGTGTCGGTTTCTTCAGTGATCACCACCTTTCTGGCTTTGGTGCCTGATTAAGCGGAGGCACTCGAAGTACAAAACGCTCGATCACATTCACCTCCTCAAAGACATTTTGCTTCTTTTTTGCTTGTATAACACCCAAGTTAAGCAATCCCTGTACATGAACCTTGAAATCCCAACAGTCCTCAATATCATGCCCCAGACTTCCACAATGGTATGCACAACTTGATTCCTCATCATGTTTCTCATTCTCCATTGTTAGGAGAGGTGCTGTTATATTGTAACCAGCCTCCTTCAAGCCGATAAAAATTTTCTGCATAGGGGTTTGAAGATTCAAAACTTTCTTGATCAGTGGTTCTTCTACCTCCAAAGCATTTACTCGACCTCCTCCTTCATGATTTGGAATTGGATTATGGACAATATTTGGTTTTGACTCCTCTTGAAAATCCAGTCTCCCACAAGCAATTAGCTTCTTCACTCCGTCTTGAAACCTTCACAATCCTCGATGGAATGTCCTATGTCCATATGATATTTGCAAGTTAAGTTCGGGTTATACCAAGCTGGGTATGGTGGTTCTAATGGACGCACTGGATATGCCTGAGACGAGATGAGCATCAACTAGTCGTTGAAAAAGTCAGCATTTGAGATGGATAGTTTTGGGAAAGGTGGTAAGTTTGGGAATCGAGAACGACTTTGGTTTTGGGTATTAGGCCGTGGTGTTGTGGTATTTGGGTGATTCTGAGGATGTATGGTTGGGTTGTAGGTGTATGTTGGGCGAGCTGGTTGGTATGGGCGTATATGGATGTTATTGACTTGAGGTTGGTGGTATGGAATTGTATTTGCATTTGGAGTGACTTGGTATAGTGGGTAAGGAGAGATGGATGGTATTTGGGGTCTTGGCCGTGTTGAGGTATATCTTGGAATGAAAGGTTGCTGACTTTGCACATAACTTACTTCCGCCTCTTTTCCTAGGCGGAATCCTCTTCTCGTGTCCTCATTGCTCATAGGAAGTTTCCCGCTTAGCCAAACTCTCAATTCTTTCACCTGCGGTTACTAGCTCAGAAAAATCTTTGTATGCTGCCATTGTCCCAATATAAGGAGATCCTAAGGTCCCCAAAAAGTACGAACACATTTCAAGGGATGAGTGGCGGTTGCACCTGCGGCTAAAGTTCTCCATCTTTGAGCATATTGTTTAAATGACTCCTCCTTCTTCCTTTGCATTGTGCTTAATTGCTCACGCGTGGGTGCTATTTCCATATTGAACTTGTACTGACTCATGAATTGATCAACCAATTCTCTCCAACAGGAAATTTTAGAATGGTCTAACTGAATATACCATTCTAAAGTAGGACCACTTAAGCTTTCATGGAAAAAGCTGATGAGAAACTTCTCATCTTTGGACCATATCGCCATTTTAGTCCAGTAACTCTTCAAATGGAACAAAGGATTGCCGGTCCCATCATATTTTGAGAAGTCGGAACCTTGAAGTCTTTGGGAACTATCAGATCTACAGGAGGACATAGTTGCTCAATTTCCACATAACCATAGGTGTTAGGTCCCTGAATGGCTTTAATTTGATCCTGAATCTTCTTCATCCATTCTTCTGAATTTGTCTTTATTCATCTCTGGACGGCTATTTTCTGAGGAAAATGGTTGTTTTTGGATGACAACATGAGGTGGCTCCCAAAGGGGTAGCATGCCCGTGCCTCAGTATGAATGTTCTCTAATGGGCGATAGCCTTCCCCAATTGGGATCACCAATGGCATTGTTGGTGGTGGCTGTCCATGAAGGTTATTCAAATTTCATCCCCTTCGTTCACCCCTTGAGTGACATTTACAGCCACATTTGATGTTCCCGGTATGGCTACCATTGCAGTGCTTGGTTGTACCCCTCCTGACGCAGTCACTATGTCTCGGTTTGGATTAGCTCCTAATAAATCCAGTGACTCCTTCATGGCTCTCATCATTTCTTCCATCTTTGCTTGGTTATTTGACATTTCATTCAATTTCCCTCTCACTGCATCGACTTCCATGCTCAAACCTTTTACTTGGTCAGAAGCACTTTCTGGTTCATGATTACCACCAGCCATCTTAGTCCGAGCTCTGGTATTGTGAATACGAGTTAGATCGGTATCTTCCTTCCTTGGGCGCCCAATTGTGACACAGTTTTACCTATTGTTAAGAATAAAAGAGAAAAAGAATTAGTGAAAAGATAAAAATATTGCAATTTGTTAGAGAACGGCAAATATATCTGGTCTTGACGTGAGTATCTTTGATGATAACTGTTTCCAGAACGTCTCGTTCAAAGGTACTAAGTTATAGCTATTGCCATGAGACCAACACAACACAAAGAAGCAACCATTCTTTTATTTATCATTTGTCACAATCGTCATTTTTCATACAACCATTCAAAACGAAATACATCACAAATGTCGACAACAATGCTACCCAAGAGAAAAGCCTTTATGTGTCTTCAACGTCTTCCGCGATTATTTGCTTCATTCTCCCAATCAAGTCCTTACAATAGCCAATAAAGCCTAATTTCAGTTGGGGTTTCAAAAGGGATGATTTCTTGCTCAGCCAGCTTTAAGTGTCTTGGAACGTCTTCTATTGCGCATTAGCCAACCCTGCTAAGTTCGAAAAGCGAATCTTCAACTCATGAATGACATGATCTTGGTGTTGCACCTCAAGATCCAAATTTGCAACTTTTTCCTTTTCTTCTCCTAGGGCAGCTTGATACTTCAGGATCTCATTTTTCATGTGTTGATTTAATTCCTCGGCTTCCCTTTGATATTCCTTGCTCATTTCTTCTATTTGTTGCTTCAATTGTTCTTTTGCAGCGCTTTCTCAGCAATCTTGGCCTTTCGAAGTAGCTCCTTTAGTTGCTGATTTTCAGTTATTGCCATATCACGTTCTTGCCTTCGAAGTTTTAGTTCTTTATTGGCAGCTTCAAAACATTCTTTGGTCTTTACCATGTGCTCCTGCCCCATTTTTAGCCTTTTCCTGGTCCCTTCTAGAATCTATCTTCAGCAATTTCTCGCTTTAAAGTTGCATAATCATGCTGAGCGTTTTCAACTCGAACTCCACTTGTACCTTTTCTTGTTTAGCCTTGTCCAACCTTTCTTTCATTTCTTTGATTTCTTCATTTTCATCAGAATGCAAGGCCAATGTCTTGTCAGGAATTTGTTGTCAAGATTCTGAATGGCAACTTGACCTCTTGAGCCCTACTTTTCACCCATTGGCGGTAATTTTCTTTTACCAACAGCTCCTAACTCCCAATTCTTTTCCTTTTCGAATGACGTTGTTCCAAGCAAATCGGACCTTCCGTAGTAGGCTAATGTCATGGGAATCTAGGTAATAAAGGACAAATGGAGTAATTGAGCTTGGAAGGCGGTCCCATCATGGGGTAACCAAGCTGCGCAACACCAATGCTGGATTGTAATTTATACATCCTCGAGTACCCATAAGGGGTACATTTGGAAAGTCTCCGCACTGGTAAATCAAGGTCTGTCCATCTTCCCACCAAGGGTACCATCGGATCACCTTTTCATTCAATTTAACCAGGTCTTCAGCCCATTCTCCCATTTTCTTCTTGATACGATGCATTTTTAGATCATCAGGGGACAAGATGCCTTGTAATTTCTTTGGAAGATATGCGCGGTAACCCACACATATAGTATTGGTAAACAACACAAAATTCTCTTACCATTCCTCTCATGACAAAAATCCAGGAACGGAGACATCCTAGAAGGGAAAGGATTGTGACCATGAAACTTTCTAGCAAGGAACACATCAATTGCTGCAAGATCTATGAAACCGTCAATATTGGGAAACAAGACGGTGCCATAAATGGTGAGGGTCAACACATCTGAAAAAGTGTCCCAATCTTCGGCTTGAGCTAAGTTGTGCAAGTGTTTCTCCAAATAATCTCTTGTGAATCCCTTTGTCCCATTTCTACATTTCTGGGCTTCATGTAAATTTCTTACATTTACCTTTAGGACATTTGCTATAGTGTGCAAAGAAGCATAATGTCCTTGGTAATTGTAAGGTTTTTCTCC
>JAMLFY010000681.1:0-26269 GCA_030441495.1 Dalbergia oliveri
AATTGATGTTGAAGGGGATTATGCTGTTATGAATGATATCCGAGGGGGAAACCTCGTTTTCTAAACTTCCGTAAAATGACCAAAATACCCCGCTGTGTCTACACCTAAAAGATGCCGTTTGAGCCCAAACTTTTCCAGGAAGTTTAGAATGATGTTTATGAGCAATGTTTGATGTTTAGTCGGCCCTAAGGTCCCAGGAGTTTTAGTGCAAAATTACCATTTTGCCCCTAGAACAGTGTACAGTGCGCCTAATGAAGCAATCAGCCGAACCTAAGCAATATTAGGCTCTAATCGAAGATTAATTTATTTCGATAATTAATCTAGAGTCAAAATGATTTATTAAGGTTAATTAGAACCTAAGATTGCTTAGATAAACTCTAATTGTATTCTTTAAATTCAAGATTTCTAGTCATGGAATCTTGAATAGTGTTTTCTCTCTCTCTTCCTTAAATTAAGGAATTGAGCCATACCTCATTTGACCAAAAGAATTATTTTAAATTACTAATCTAATAAGATCACCCTCCTAATCAAGTCTTGAACCACCTCAATTAACCATTTTCTCACCTAAACGCTTGCTTACAAACTCCTAATCAAAAAGCCTAATCATAGAAACACTTAAACACATCCTTAAACCACAATTACATGAACAAAAATCCCTTCCCCTTGGCTGATGAGGAGGCCGAAAATCTGTCCCCAAAATGGTGCCACATGTTGAGTTGTGATGCACTCCAAGCCCATGCTTTAGGCCATACCTTGCCCATGCTTCCAACCATGCTTGCCATGCCTAAACCCATGCTTTTGTAAGAGATATTTCCTCCTCCTCCTCCTCCAAAAGGCCGCCGGTTCCCCCTCCCATTTCAGCCTCCATATTGCAAGTTTTCTATAAATACCAAGCCTTGATGAACCTTGTCACACTTTGGTTCACTTGGTAAGTTCACACTTCTTGCAAATTCTCTCATTCCTCTCAAATTCCCTCAACTTGGCTGATTTCTTCCTCAAGACTCCAAAAGGATTTCCTTCTCCTTCCATCTAGAAAACAAAGCTTTCTTACATCTCTTCAAGACTTCTTAAGGTAGGGGTTAAGTTTTGATGATTTTTGTTTGTGTTCTTCAAGAAAGTTCTAGTTTTTCTCTTGGTTTCAAACTCCTTTTCCTTCCTCTTTCTTTTTCGGCCAAGAGGCCTTCTTACAAAAAGAATGTGAGCTTGATGATGAGGTTTCAAGATAATGATTTGTTGTTGTCATGTGAGAAACCTCTAAAGCTTGAAACAACTTGGTCTTGGACCATACATGCTTGGATTTCCTTTCTTTTCTTGGCTTAAGTTTCGGTTTTTCCTCTTCCTCTTTCCTTTAAGGATTTTCAGTTTTTCTTCTATGGATTTGAACAAAGTTTGTAAAATATGTCTAGTAGATCACGAAAGTTTTGTTAAGAAAGTTAATCTCATGATTTCAAAGAGCTCTAGGCTTACCCTTGCCAACCTTAAAGTTGGTCGGCCGTTCTAGAATCCGCGCTAGATTGAAGCCTATGAGCAATAAAATAAAGAATATGACTTAGTTCTTGTAGTTTTGTTTAGACAAAGTGATGAACTTTGGGTCCATTTCCTTAAGCTTGATGGTGAGTTCAAACCTTAAGATTTCTCTTGAAGTCTAGGTGCTAAGAACTCTAAAGCTTGCCTTATGATGCATAATGGGTTGAGGTTTATGTTCCTCTAAAAGTCTTGCAAGAGCTCTAGCTAAGACAAAAACAAGATGCATTCATGTTTAAATTTATGTCTTGCATCTCATGTTTATTTTGATGTTATCACTAATTTCACAAGAGTAAATGAATGAACTTGCATTACCATATTTAAATTCCCAAGCTTGCATTTCATGTTTATATTTCAAGTCATCACTTAATCCTTAAAGATAATAATGAAGTTGCATCTCATATTTATTTTATGCTCTCACTTTACTTTCTAATGAAGAGTAAAATAAAGTGCATGGCATGTTTAAGATTTTGTCATCACCTAAACACTCTAGAGCTCAAAGACTTGCCCTAAGTATCCTAAAAAGGAAACTCCATTCAAAAAGAAATGGATGAGTTTTGGTATGAACCAACAATGGTTTGATTTTGTAAAATACATGAATGATTTTCAAGGAAATGTTGGAAAACTGTTTTATGAGGTCTCAAGAGGTTTAAAATAGTTTGGAATGTGTCAAAATCATGTTTTCTCAATTTTCGAAGGTTCTGGTAATCGATTACCACCAATGTAATCGATTACCAGAAGGGTTTTGAAGGACTTTTGGTTCTGGTAATCGATTACCAGAGGTAGTGTAATCGATTACTACGGCTTTTCATGCCCAGACCTTCTGGAAACCCTGGAATCGATTACTTTATAATGTAATCGATTACCAAATGTTCTTTACTCTTCAGAAATTTTAACCTAAGTAATCGATTACCGTCGTATGTAATCGATTACCCTATGTTCTTTACTTTTTTGAAACATTTAACCCTACGTAATCGATTACCATTATGTGTAATCGATTACCCTTGTTTTTGAAAACCCAGAATGAATTGAGCTCCTGGTAATCGATTACTAGGAACATGTAATCGATTACCAGAACACCTTTTGTTTTCAGAAACATTCCAAGAGAAAACTAGCAACTTATATGCATTTCAACCCAAGAGATTATGTGATCTTATGGGTTCATGATTTCGGTTCTATGTTTGGCTACTGTATAAATGCTGTTCTAAGGTGTTAAATGTGTAAAATTATGTTGAGTGAAGCAAGGATCGATTTAGAGAAGCTAGTAAAGAATAAGTAACTAAAAAGGGACTTGAGATGAGAATTCTAGAACACCTTAATACAAAGAAGTGCAAATCTGTTTAGAATGGTTAATTCAGGGATAAATGATTCATAATTAGTAAGACATGTACAAGATCCCTTCATAAATGATTAGGTGCTAATTTCTAAGTATAAGATGATGATAAGAGATCTAAGTGGTTTATAACTTAGAGAACATGCCTAGGAATCCCTCATAATTGATCTAAGAATTAATTATGGAGTCTTAGGCGAAGATGGATCTTAAAAGGGTCGCGAATGGAGATTTTAGAGCCCCTTAAGCAAACGATATATATATTTCTGCCCTTTTATGTTGAGTGCTGAGTGGAATCTTGGTGAGTTCAAATTTTAGAGGAAAAGTTTAAGTGCCAACCCCTTGAGGGTAATAATAATGCAAATACAAGTTTAAAGCCCGAAAGGGGCAAAGCATAAGATACTGTGAGATAGGTGGACGAGAGAGTATGATTATGATGATGAACCTCGTGCACACGTATGATGATGTGATTATGTTAGTTCCTTGAGCATGAAACTTTATATGCATAATTTGATGAATTGTTGTGTTTGAAATGCATAATGTTTCAAAGATATGAATGAAATTGAGAAATATGCTCATGTGAACTAGAAAGTTGTGGCAATGAGAAAGTTCCATGAAAATGATGCATGTGACTGAAATTATGTGGCATGACTCAAATTTGAGGAAATTCTGAGAGTAGCTATGCCGCGAATTTCCGTCAAATTTGAGGGACAAAAAGAAAGTTTTTGAGAAATATGAAGTTTAAAAGTTATATGCCGAGACGCATTTCTCCTGCTGAGGAGAAAGTAAACCCGTGGGGGTATGGACGTCGAGCCATACCGAAGCGGACAAAGTCGCTGGTCTTAACCAGTCGATGCGTTTCGAAGAAGGAGAAAGTCCCATGATGGGTGATCCTTAGGCCCCTACCCGTACTCTGGAGTCGGGATTATGATATTTATGATTCGCTTATCAAGAGGATAAGTAAGAACTAGTGACGACTAGTTAAGGTATGAGCTCATAGCCTAGCTTAAGGGGTGCGGTTACTATATTATTGGTGACACAAGTATGAGAAAAGGAAAGATGATCAAAGAAAAGTTTCATGCCACACAATGTTGTTTGAATTATTGTTTGATTTACCTAAAGTGCTACCATGCATCCATGAAACATTATGTTGCATACATGCATTAAGAATCATTATAAAAGACATGGACCTTGGACAACGACCTTTGTGAAAACCTCATAATGAACCTATGCATGCTCAACATTTTCATAATAAACCCAAGGTTCCTGGGACGTAAACGATGGCACTAGGATAGAGGACTTCCCTATGAGATTCTTTAGTAAGAATTCTCACCCCTCTCTTTCTTTCCGTTACGTCTTCAGATATCGATGGCGTCGTTCGTGATTTTCATTGACCCGCCTACATGGGAGGTGCACTATGACCCCGAGCATCAGTCCTACCACTTCAAGGGTCATTGCGAGGTGCGCGTTTTTGCATATGTGGACGCCCTTTTGCTTCCCCCGTCTCCAGCTATCACTTCGATCCGACTTCACCCTTTGGCGACGACCTGATCTTTGAGAGGACACGACCCGAGATGAGCAGACCGTCGTGCCCAACCTTCCTCGTCGGAGGTACGCGGATATCCAGTATGTTCCCCGTCTCGATCAGGCTGATCCTTCGAGGGATCTTCCCTTCGTTCCCTATGGGTCACGGAGGAGGTAGTGAGGACACGGTCACCCAGCCGAGGCATGCGAGGCGCGTTCGACAGCCGAGAGGCGACCACGACGCGGAGGCCACGCTGTCCCCTCGATTCCCATGCCTAGATCTCCGCTTCGTTGGGCTACATCCGAGGAGCTTCGTCAGTCGCGGGCTACATCTCCCCAACCGAGGACGGCGTCACCAGGAGGCTTGGAGTGGGAGGGTAGTGATAGTTGGGTGTTTATCTTTTGGGATTATTACCATGTATTTGTCTTTATGTTTCCCATTGTACTAAAGCTCTGCCCACTAGTGCGGGTAAGACTTTATGTTTCTGTTATATTGTTGTGATGTACTAAACTATATTATCTAAAGTAATGAGGAATGATGTTTATGATGGATGTGTTCTTTAATGTTTATATTCTGTATGTTTTATTTATTCTTCCGCTTCACGTTGTTTATGTTACGCGCAAAGGCTCGCACTTTGGTTTATATAAATCATTTCAAAAAAAAATTTACCCGTATTTTCCGCTAAGTATTTTATAAATGAATTTAAAGAAAAGTAATAACTAATAATTAGTCTTGATACGTCCTAGGCGTATTGAGGTTAAATATTAGGGTGTTACATTATGGTATCAGAGTTTCGATTCTCATCTAGCCTTAGGATTGGACTGACCATGCTTTAGAAGCATGTTACGTTAGTATGTCATGTGTAGTGCTTAGCTATTAGAGATAAGCTATAGGGTAGGCATTCATGACCTTGTCTGCTTGTCTATGCCATGGTAACTAGCTCATTCAGTTCGGAATGTTGAGCCTGATCACCTCGGTATTTGTTGACTTGTGTGCTTAGGGACCAATGGCACCCGCAGCAGAATAGGAACGCAAACGCCGCGGTGAACGAGGGATGAGACTGAGCTCTACGCGAAATGGCTAGGGCGATGGAACGCATGTTCGACCGCATGAATCAACCAAGGGACGCTGCTCAAGGTCCCCTGCGCGAAGCGTGGAACAAGCCCGTTTTGGGGAGTTCCGCAAGGCTAATCCCCCAACCTTTCGTGGAGCTCTGAACCCCGACAAGGCTGATGAGTGGATCAAGAACATGGAAAAGATCTACTCTGTGGTTACCTGTTCGGAGGAACAGAAAGTCACCTTTGCTGCCTACATGATGGAAGCCGACGCGAGTTTTGGTGGACCGGCACCGAAGGCTGCTAGAAGCTACGGCGCAGCCATCAATTGGGAGCTGTTTAAGACGTACTTCTATGAGAAGTATTTCCCGAATCCGTGAAGAACGCCAAGGACATTGAGTTCATGCAGTTGGTCCAAGGTGGAATGTCTGTCGCCCAGGACACGGCGAAATTTGAAGAGTTGATCAAGTTCTCACGAGTTTTCCAAGGGAACCCCGATGAGGTATGGAAGTGTGTTAAGTTCGAGGCCGGTCTAAGGGCCGAACTTAACTTTGCTGTGGCACACATGGAGATTAGGGACTTCCCGACCCTAGTCAACAAGTGCCGAATCATCGAAGAAGGGCACAAGAAGATGAGTGCCGCAAGGGTGGATCGTCCCGTGGGTTGGGACCTCAAGCCCCGAAGTTCAAGCCATCAAATCAGACTCAAATGAGGAACCACTACCATCCCTACCAATCCAATCAGTTCAAGCAACAACAACAACATCATCAACCACAACAACAAAGAGGACCCAACAATCAACCATCTCGGCAACACCCAAGGCCGCCGTTCAACCCCAACGGCCGCGGAAACCGCAACCATCAACAAGGCGGAATGGGCGGTCCTCGCAATAACAACAACAACAATCAACAAGGAGGGCCCAATGGGAACAAGAACAAGGCACCCCAAGGAGCCCCGCCTTCCCCGACCGCACAAGCTGTGGAGTGCCCCCGCTGTGGAAAGAATCATGGCAACCGTCCCTGCCTAGCCGGGCAAGGAGTGTGTTTCAGATGTGGCAAGCTCGGCCACTATGCGAAGGACTGCAAAGTAATGGAGGGTCGTCAAGTCAGGAATCCCGACCGCAACACCAAGGACGAGTCTTTACCCTCAACGCAGAGGACGCACATGGATCCAACGACCTCATCGAAGGTAAGTGCGAACTAAATGGTAGGACCTTAACTGTGCTATATGACTCTGGTGCTACTCATTCTTTTATCTCACATGCTAGTGTCGAGTCTCTAAATTTGCAAGTTTCTAAGCTTCCTTTTGATCTCGTTGTTTCTACTCCTACCAACCGTCCTGTACATACATGTAACTGTTGTCTAAATTGCCATCTTACCGTTGAAAATAGATCTTTTGTCATAGATTTAATTTGTTTACCCTTGAAAGACATAGGCGTAATCCTTGGCATGGATTGGCTTCACGCTAACCATGTGTTGTTAGACGTCATACCAAATCTGTTATTTTTCGTCATCCCCCTAGCAAGACTAGTCAAACCTTGAAACTTTATGTGAATGTCGTAGATGTCTTCTGGAGTGGGGAGAAAACTAAGGGATATGTCCTTCTAGCCGCTAGCGAGGTAGACTTTGAGCAGAACATAGATGACATTCCTGTGGTAAGAAAGTACCCCGAGGTATTTCCGATGAGATACCCAGTTCCCTCCCGAGAGAGAGGTGGAGTTCTCCATCGAGTTGGTACCGGAACGGGACCTATCTCGATAGCCCCGTATAGGATGTCACCCTTGGAGTTGAAGGAATTGAAAACCCAGTTGGAAGAGTTGTTAGAAAAGAGTTTTATCAGACCTAGTGCCTCACCGTGGGAGCCCGGTTTTGTTTGTTAAGAAAAAGGATGGGAGCATGAGATTATGTATAGATTATAGGCAATTGAATCGTGTGACGGTGAAGAATAAATACCCTTTGCCTAGGATTGATGATCTTATGGACCAGTTGAAAGGAGCGGTGGTATTCTCCAAGATTGATTTGAGGTCGGATACCACCAAATTCGAGTAAGAGATGAGGATATACCTAAAACCGCTTTTAGGACACGGTACGGACACTTTGAGTTCGCCGTGATGTCCTTTGGACTGACAAATGCACCCGCCGTGTTTATGGACTATATGAATAGGATCTTTAGACCCTATTTAGATAAGTTCGTGGTTGTTTTCATAGATGACATACTCATCTATTCAAAGACTCACGAGGAGCATGAAGGTCACCTGAAGTTGGTTTTAGAGGTGTTGAAAGAGAAGAAGTTGTATGCTAAGCTCTCTAAGTGTGAATTCTGGTTGGAGGAAGTGAAGTTTTTGGGACATGTAGTATCAAAAGGAGGTATAGCTGTTGACCCTAGTAAGATAGAAGCTGTAATGAATTGGGATAGACCGACCACCGTATCGGAAATACGGAGCTTTTTGGGTTTAGCAGGCTATTACCGTAGGTTTATCAAAGGTTTTTCCAGATTGCTCTTCCCTAACCAAGCTAACTAGGAAGAACACCCCGTTTTCATGGAATCCCGATTGTGAAAAGAGCTTCCTAGAGTTAAAGGAAAGGTTGACCTCGACCCCAGTTTTGGTTTT
Source organism: Dalbergia oliveri (assembly GCA_030441495.1). Taxonomy (NCBI): domain Eukaryota; kingdom Viridiplantae; phylum Streptophyta; class Magnoliopsida; order Fabales; family Fabaceae; genus Dalbergia; species Dalbergia oliveri. Next base: position 8,046 of record JAMLFY010000681.1, read on the forward strand.
GCCCGACCCCAATGTACCCTTCGAGGTATATTGTGATGCTTCGGGAAAAGGTTTAGGATGTGTATTGATGCAAAATAGGCAAGTGGTAGCCTATGCGTCTAGACAACTCAAGCCTCATGAGGTTAATTACCCTACCCATGACCTAGAGTTAGCCGCCATAGTGTTTGCCTTGAAAATATGGAGGCATCACTTGTACGGAGTGAGGTTTGAAGTTTTCTCCGATCATAAGAGTCTTAAGCATCTCTTTGATCAAAAAGAGCTAAACATGAGGCAAAGAAGGTGGATGGAGTTTCTAAAGGACTATGATTTCGGCCTAAGTTACCACCCGGCAAAGCCAATGTGGTTGCCGATGCCTTGAGTCGAAAATCATTACGCTTATCCCACATGATGGTCAAGGAAGTTGAGCTCATAGAGAAGTTTAGGGACATGAATTTGGGGATGTCAATAACAGAAAAGAGTGTAAAGATGTGTCATCTTACAGTAACAAGTGGGTTTAAACAAAGGGTGATGATGGCACAAGTAGAAAATGAGGAGTTTAGGGAGACTCTAGAGGCGGTTAAGGCTGGAAAGCTTAAGGGTTTTGAGCAAGGGGCAGATGGATTGTGGAGGTTTGAAGGGCGGATGTGTGTACCGCAAGATGGTGACCTCCGAGAGAGTATCTTGGAGGAGGCCCATAAAAGCCACTTCACCATCCATCCTGGTGCCACCAAGATGTATCAGGATTTAAAGAAGATGTTTTGGTGGCCCGATTGAAAAGGGACGTAGTAGCCTGGGTTAGTAAGTGCTTGGTCTGTCAAAAGGTGAAGATTGAGCACCAGAAGCCTTCAGGAATGTTGCAACCTTTGCCTATCCCCGAATGGAAGTGGGATAGTATATCTATGGATTTTGTGACCAGCCTACCCCGAACCCAAGCCCCATGACGCTATATGGGTAATAGTGGACAGGTTAACCAAGTCGGCCCATTTCCTACCCATCAAGTTAACCTTTTCCCTAGATAAGTTGGCCCAGTTGTACATCCAAGAGATAGTAAGGTTACACGGAGTTCCATCGACGATAATTTCGGACGAGATCCGCGTTTACGTCGCGTTTTTGGGAAGCCTTTCAAAAGGCGTTTGGTTCTAAGTTGTGCTTAAGCACGGCTTACCACCCCCAAACAATGGACAATCGGAAAGAACTATCCAAACATTGGAGGATATGCTAAGGGCATGTGTTTTGGATAGAAAAGGGAGTTGGGATAAGTACCCGCTTATCGAGTTCGCGTATAACAACAGTTATCATGCGAGTATCGATATGGCACCGTACGAGGCCTTGTATGGAAGGAAGTGTCAGTCGCCTTTGTGCTGGCATGATCTCGGAGAACAAAGCATTTTGGGACCGGATGTAGTGAGGGAAACCACAGAGCAAATAAAAATGATCAAGGATAGAATCTTGACTGCTCAAAGCCGACAAAAGAGCTATGCGGACAAGCGGCGAAAGCCGTTAGAATTCCAAGAAGGTGAGCATGTTTTCTTGAGAATAACTCCCACTCCAGGAATAGGTAGAGCCATGAAAATCAAGAAATTGAGTCCCGATTTCTCTGAACCTTTGAAATCCTTCAGAAGTCGGACAGCGCCTACAAAATAGCCCTACCTCCAAATCTGCAAATCTTCATGACGTCTTTCACGTCTCCCAGCTTAGAAAATATCAATCCGACCCTAGCCATGTGTTAGAGCCAGAGCATGTACAGTTGAGGGAGGACCTAACTTTCAACCTCCCACCAACGAGGATCGTGGACCGTGGTGTCAAGCAGTTGAGGAGTAAGTCCGTTCCTTTGGTGAAAGTCGCGTGGGACGAGACAAGACGGAGGAGTACACATGGGAGTTGGAATCCGAGATGCGGATGAAGTATCCAGCTTTTCAAGGTAACGAATTTCGAGGACGAAATTCTTTTTAAGGAGGGGAGTAATGTAACGCCCGATTTCTCCTGTTAGAGTACAAATGACCAAAATGCCCTGAGGTCATTTCTACCCGAAATTAAAGGGCAGTTGCCCGGCAACCCTCGAATGGGTCAACTCGATGTTTGAAGGGGATTATGCTGTTATGAATGATATCCGAGGGGAAACCTCGTTTTCTAAACTTCCGCTCAAAATGACCAAAATACCCTCCTGTCTACACGGGTAAAAGATGCCGTTTGAGCCCGAACTTTTCCAGGAAGTTTAGAATGATGTTTATGAGCAATGTTTGATGTTTAGTTGAAGGTCCAGGCAGTTTTAGTGCAAAATTACCATTTTGCCCCTAGAACGTGTACAGTGCGCCTAATGAAGCAATTAGCAAACCTAAGCAATATTAGGCTCTAATCGAAGATTAATTTATTTCGATAATTAATCTAGAGTCAAAATGATTTATTAAGGTTAATTAGAACCTAAGATTGCTTAGATAAACTCTAATTGTATTCTTTAAATTCAAGATTTCTAGTCATGGAATCTTGAATAGTGTTTTCTCTCTCTTTCCTTAAATTAAGGAATTGAGCCATACCTCATTTGACCAAAAGAATTATTTTAAATTACTAATCTAATAAGATCACCCTCCTAATCAAGTCTTGAACCACCTCAATTAACCATTTTCTCACCTAAACGCTTGCTTACAAACTCCTAATCAAAAAGCCTAATCATAGAAACACTTAAACACATCCTTAAACCACAATTACATGAACAAAAATCCCTTCCCCTTGGCTGATGAGAGGCCGAAAATCTGTCCCCAAAATGGTGCCACATGTTGAGTTGTGATGCACTCCAAGCCCATGCTTTAGGCCATACCTTGCCCATGCTTCCAACCATGCTTGCCATGCCTAAACCCATACTTTTGTAAGAGATATTTCCTCCTCCTCCTCCTCCAAAAGGCCGTTTTCCCTCCCTTTCAGCCTCCATGTTGCAAGTTTTCTATAAATACCAAGCCTTGATGAACCTTGTCACACTTTGGTTCACTTGGTAAGTTCACACTTCTTGCAAATTCTCTCATTCCTCTCAAATTCCCTCAACTTGGCTGATTTCTTCCTCAAGACTCCAAAAGGATTTCCTTCTCCTTCCATCTAGAAAACAAAGCTTTCTTACATCTCTTCAAGACTTCTTAAGGTAGGGGTTAAGTTTTGATGATTTTTGTTTGTGTTCTTCAAGAAAGTTCTAGTTTTTCTCTTGGTTTCAAACTCCTTTTCCTTCCTCTTTCTTTTTCGGCCAAGAGGCCTTCTTACAAAAAGAATGTGAGCTTGATGATGAGGTTTCAAGATAATGATTTGTTGTTGTCATGTGAGAAACCTCTAAAGCTTGAAACAACTTGGTCTTGGACCATACATGCTTGGATTTCCTTTCTTTTCTTGGCTTAAGTTTCGGTTTTTCCTCTTCCTCTTTCCTTTAAGGATTTTCAGTTTTTCTTCTATGGATTTGAACAAAGTTTGTAAAATATGTCTAGTAGATCACGAAAGTTTTGTTAAGAAAGTTAATCTCATGATTTCAAAGAGCTCTAGGCTTACCCTTGCCAACCTTAAAGTTGGTCGGCCGTTCTAGAATCCGCTAGATTGAAGCCTATGAGCAATAAAATAAAGAATATGACTTAGTTCTTGTAGTTTTGTTTAGACAAAGTGATGAACTTTGGGTCCATTTCCTTAAGCTTGATGGTGAGTTCAAACCTTAAGATTTCTCTTGAAGTCTAGGTGCTAAGAACTCTAAAGCTTGCCTTATGATGCATAATGGGTTGAGGTTTATGTTCCTCTAAAAGTCTTGCAAGAGCTCTAGCTAAGACAAAAACAAGATGCATTCATGTTTAAATTTATGTCTTGCATCTCATGTTTATTTTGATGTTATCACTAATTTCACAAGAGTAAATGAATGAACTTGCATTACCATATTTAAATTCCCAAGCTTGCATTTCATGTTTATATTTCAAGTCATCACTTAATCCTTAAAGATAATAATGAAGTTGCATCTCATATTTATTTTATGCTCTCACTTTACTTTCTAATGAAGAGTAAAATAAAGTGCATGGCATGTTTAAGATTTTGTCATCACCTAAACACTCTAGAGCTCAAAGACTTGCCCTAAGTATCCTAAAAAGGAAACTCCATTCAAAAAGAAATGGATGAGTTTTGGTATGAACCAACAATGGTTTGATTTTGTAAAATACATGAATGATTTTCAAGGAAATGTTGGAAAACTGTTTTATGAGGTCTCAAGAGGTTTAAAATAGTTTGGAATGTGTCAAAATCATGTTTTCTCAATTTTAAGGTTCTGGTAATCGATTACCACCAATGTAATCGATTACCAAGGGTTTTGAAGGACTTTTGGTTCTGGTAATCGATTACCAGAGGTAGTGTAATCGATTACTACGGCTTTTCATGCCCAGAACCTCTGGAAACCCTGTAATCGATTACTTTATAATGTAATCGATTACCAAATGTTCTTTACTCTTCCAGAAACGATTTAACCCTAAGTAATCGATTACCGTCGTATGTAATCGATTACCCTATGTTCTTTACTTTTGAAATTTAACCCTACGTAATCGATTACCATTATGTGTAATCGATTACCTTGTTTTTGAAAACCCAGAATGAATTGAGCTCCTGGTAATCGATTACTAGGAACATGTAATCGATTACCAGAACACCTTTTGTTTTCAAAACATTCCAAGAGAAAACTAGCAACTTATATGCATTTCAACCCAAGAGATTATGTGATCTTATGGGTTCATGATTTGGTTCTATGTTTGGCTCCTGTATAAATGCTGTTCTAAGGTGTTAAATGTGTAAAATTATGTTGAGTGAAGCAAGGATCGATTTAGAGAAGCTAGTAAAGAATAAGTAACTAAAAAGGGACTTGAGATGAGAATTCTAGAACACCTTAATACAAAGAAGTGCAAATCTGTTCTAGAATGGTTAATTCAGGGATAAATGATTCATAATTAGTAAGACATGTACAAGATCCCTTCATAAATGATTAGGTGCTAATTTCTAAGTATAAGATGATGATAAGAGATCTAAGTGGTTTATAACTTAGAGAACATGCCTAGGAATCCCTCATAATTGATCTAAGAATTAATTATGGAGTCTTAGGCGAAGATGGATCTTAAAAGGGTCGCGAATGGAGATTTTAGAGCCCCTTAAGCAAACGATATATATTTTCTGCCCTTTTATGTTGAGTGCTGAGTGGAATCTTGGTGAGTTCAAATTTTAGAGGAAAAGTTTAAGTGCCAACCCCTTGAGGGTAATAATAATGCAAATACAAGTTTAAAGCCCGAAAGGGGCAAAGCATAAGATCCTATGAGATAGGTGGACGAGAGAGTATGATTATGATGATGAACCTCGTGCACACGTATGATGATGTGATTATGTTAGTTCCTTGAGCATGAAACTTTATATGCATAATTTGATGAATTGTTGTGTTTGAAATGCATAATGTTTCAAAGATATGAATGAAATTGAGAAATATGCTCATGTGAACTAGAAAGTTATGGCAATGAGAAAGTTCCATGAAAATGATGCATGTGACTGAAATTATGTGGCATGACTCAAATTTGAGGAAATTCGGAGAGTAGCTGTTATGCCGCGAATTTCCGTCAAATTTGAGGGACAAAAAGAAAGTTTTTGAGAAATATGAAGTTTAAAAGTTATATGCCGAGACGCATTTCTCCTGCTCTGAGGAGAAAGTAAACCCGTGGGGGTATGGACGTCGAGCCATACCGAAGCGGACAAAGTCGCTGGTCTTAACCAGTCGATGCGTTTCGAAGAAGGAGAAAGTCCCATGATGGGTGATCCTTAGGCCCCCTACCCGTACTCTGGGAGTCGGGATTATGATATTTATGATTCGCTTATCAAGAGGATAAGTAAGAACTAGTGACGACTAGTTAAGGTATGAGCTCATAGCCTAGCTTAAGGGGTGCGGTTACTATATTATTGGTGACACAAGTATGAGAAAAGGAAAGATGTTCAAAGAAAAGTTTCATGCCACACAATGTTGTTTGAATTATTGTTTGATTTACCTAAAGTGCTACCATGCATCCATGAAACATTATGTTGCATACATGCATTAAGAATCATTATAAAAGACATGGACCTTGGACAACGACCTTTGTGAAAACCTCATAATGAACCTATGCATGCTCAACCTTTTCATAATAAACCCAAGGTTCCTGGGACGTAAACGATGGCACTAGGATAGAGGACTTCCCTCCTGAGATTCTTTAGTAAGAATTCTCACCCCTCTCTCTTCTTTCCGTTACGTCTTCAGATATCGATGGCGTCGTTCGTGATTTTCATTGACCCGCCTACATGGGAGGTGCACTATGACCCCGAGCATCAGTCCTACCACTTCAAGGGTCATTGCGAGGTGCGCGTTTTTGCATATGTGGGACGCCCTTTTGCTTCCCCGTCTCCAGCTATCACTTCGATCCGACTTCACCCTTTGGCGACGACCTTTGAGAGGACACGACCCGAGATGAGCAGACCGTCGTGCCCAACCTTCCTCGTCGGAGGTACGCGGATATCCAGTATGTTCCCCGTTCTCGATCAGAGGCTGATCCTTCGGAGGGATCTTCCCTTCGTTCCCTATGGGTCACGGAGGAGGTAGTGAGGACACGGTCACCGCCGAGGCATGCGAGGCGCGTTCGACAGCCGAGAGGCGACCACGACGCGGAGGCCACGCTGTCCCTCGATTCCCATGCCTAGATCTCCGCTTCGTTGGGCTACATCCGAGGAGCTTCGTCAGTCGGGCTACATCTCCCCAACGAGGACGGCGTCACCAGTAGGCTTGGAGTGGGAGGGTAGTGATAGTTGGGTGTTTATCTTTTGGGATTATTACCATGTATTTGTCTTTATGTTTCCCATTGTCCTGCAAGCTCTCCCACTAGTGCGGGTAAGACTTTATGTTTCTGTTATATCTCTTTGTGATGTACTAAACTATATTATCTAAAGTAATGAGGAATGATGTTTATGATGGATGTGTTCTTTAATGTTTATATTCTGTATGTTTTATTTATTCTTCCGCTTCACGTTGTTTATGTTACGCGCAAAGGCTCGCACTTTGGTTTATATAAATCATTTCAAAAAAAAATTTACCCGTATTTTCCGCTAAGTATTTTATAAATGAATTTAAAGAAAAGTAATAACTAATAATTAGTCTTGATACGTCCTAGGCGTATTGAGGTTAAATATTAGGGTGTTACATTATGGTATCAGAGGTTCGATTCTCACGAGCCTGAGGATTGGACTGACCATGCTTTAGAAGCATGTTACGTTAGTATGTCATGTGTAGTGCTTAGCTATTAGAGATAAGCTATAGGGTAGGCATTCATGACCTTGTCTGCTTGTCTATGCCATGGTAACTAGCTCATTCAGTTTGGAATGTTGAGCCTGATCACCTCGGTATTTGTTGACTTGTGTGCTTAGGGACCAATGGCACCCGAGAATAGGAACGCAACGCCGCGGTGAACGAGGGATGAGGCTGGAGCCTACGCGAAATGGCTAGGGCGATGGAACGCATGTTCGACCGCATGAATCAACCAAGGGACGCTGCTCAAGGTCCCCTGCGAAGCTGTGGAACAAGCCCGTTTGGGGAGTTCCGCAAGGCTAATCCCCCAACCTTTCGTGGAGCTCTGAACCCCGACAAGGCTGATGAGTGGATCAAGAACATGGAAAAGATCTACTCTGTGGTTACCTGTCGGAGGAAAGAAAGTCACCTTTGCTGCCTACATGATGGAAGCCGACGCAGTTTTGGTGGACCGGCACCCGAAGGCTGCTAGAAGCTACGGGCAGCCATCAATTGGGAGCTGTTTAAGACGTACTTCTATGAGAAGTATTTCCCGAATCCGTGAAGAACGCCAAGGACATTGAGTTCATGCAGTTGGTCCAAGGTGGAATGTCTCGCCCAGTACACGGCGAAATTTGAAGAGTTGATCAAGTTCTCACGAGTTTTCCAAGGGAACCCCGATGAGGTATGGAAGTGTGTTAAGTTCGAGGCCGGTCTAAGGGCCGAACTTAACTTTGCTGTGGCACACATGGAGATTAGGGACTTCCGACCCTAGTCAACAAGTGCCGAATCATCGAAGAAGGGCACAAGAAGATGAGTGCCGCAAGGGTGGATCGTCCCGTGGGTTGGGACCTCAAGCCCCGAAGTTCAAGCCATCAAATCAGACTCAAATGAGGAACCACTACCATCCCTACCAATCCAATCAGTTCAAGCAACAACAACAACATCATCAACCACAACAACAAAGAGGACCCAACAATCAACCATCTCGGCAACACCCAAGGCCGCCGTTCAACCCCAACGGCCGGAAACCGCAACCATCAACAAGGCGGAATGGGCGGTCCTCGCAATAACAACAACAACAATCAACAAGGAGGGCCCAATGGGAACAAGAACAAGGCACCCCAAGGAGCCCCTCCTCTTCCCGGATCCGCACAAGCTGGAGTGCCCCCGCTGGAAAGAATCATGGCAACCGTCCCTGCCTAGCCGGGCAAGGAGTGTGTTTCAGATGTGGCAAGCTCGGCCACTATGCGAAGGACTGCAAAAGTAATGGAGGGTCGTCAAGTCAGAATCCCGACCGCAACACCAAGGACGAGTCTTTACCCTCAACGCAGAGGACGCACATGGATCCAACGACCTCATCGAAGGTAAGTGCGAACTAAATGGTAGGACCTTAATTGTGCTATATGACTCTGGTGCTACTCATTCTTTTATCTCACATGCTAGTGTCGAGTCTCTAAATTTGCAAGTTTCTAAGCTTCCTTTTGATCTCGTTGTTTCTACTCCTACCAACCGTCCTGTACATACATGTAACTGTTGTCTAAATTGCCATCTTACCGTTGAAAATAGATCTTTTGTCATAGATTTAATTTGTTTACCCTTGAAAGACATAGGCGTAATCCTTGGCATGGATTGGCTTCACGCTAACCATGTGTTGTTAGCTGTCATACCAAATCTGTTATTTTTCGTCATCCCCTAGCAAGACTAGTCAAACCTTGAAACTTTATGTGAATGTCGTAGATGTCTTCTGTAGTGGGGAGAAAACTAAGGGATATGTCCTTCTAGCCGCTAGCGAGGTAGACTTTGAGCAGAACATAGATGACATTCCTGTGGTAAGAAGTACCCCGAGGTATTTCCGATGAGATACCAGTTCCTCCCGAGAGAGAGGTGGAGTTCTCCATCGAGTTGGTCCGGGAACGGGACCTATCTCGATAGCCCCGTATAGGATGTCACCCTTGGAGTTGAAGGAATTGAAAACCCAGTTGGAAGAGTTGTTAGAAAAGAGTTTTATCAGACCTAGTGCCTCACCTGGGAGCCCGGTTTTGTTTGTTAAGAAAAAGGATGGGAGCATGAGATTATGTATAGATTATAGGCAATTGAATCGTGTGACGGAAGAATAAATACCCTTTGCCTAGGATTGATGATCTTATGGACCAGTTGAAAGGAGCGGTGGTATTCTCCAAGATTGATTTGAGGTCGGATACCACCAAATTCGAGTAAGAGATGAGGATATACCTAAAACCGCTTTTAGGACACGGTACGGACACTTTGAGTTCGCCGTGATGTCCTTTGGACTGACAAATGCACCCGCCGTGTTTATGGACTATATGAATAGGATCTTTAGACCCTATTTAGATAAGTTCGTGGTTGTTTTCATAGATGACATACTCATCTATTCAAAGACTCACGAGGAGCATGAAGGTCACCTGAAGTTGGTTTTAGAGGTGTTGAAAGAGAAGAAGTTGTATGCTAAGCTCTCTAAGTGTGAATTCTGGTTGGAGGAAGTGAAGTTTTTGGGACATGTAGTATCAAAAGGAGGTATAGCTGTTGACCCTAGTAAGATAGAAGCTGTAATGAATTGGGATAGACCGACCACGTATCGGAAATACGGAGCTTTTGGGTTTAGCAGGCTATTACCGTAGGTTTATCAAAGGTTTTTCCAGATTGCTCTTCCCTAACCAAGCTAACTAGGAAGAACACCCGTTTTCATGGAATCCCGATTGTGAAAAGAGCTTCCTAGAGTTAAAGGAAAGGTTGACCTCGACCCCAGTTTTGGTTTTGCCCGACCCCAATGTACCCTTCGAGGTATATTGTGATGCTTGGGAAAAGGTTTAGGATGTGTTGATGCAAAATAGGCAAGTGGTAGCCTATGCGTCTAGACAACTCAAGCCTCATGAGGTTAATTACCCTACCCATGACCTAGAGTTAGCCGCCATAGTGTTTGCCTTGAAAATATGGAGGCATCACTTGTACGGAGTGAGGTTTGAAGTTTTCTCCGATCATAAGAGTCTTAAGCATCTCTTTGATCAAAAAGAGCTAAACATGAGGCAAAGAAGGTGGATGGAGTTTCTAAAGGACTATGATTTCGGCCTAAGTTACCACCCGGCAAAGCCAATGTGGTTGCCGATGCCTTGAGTCGAAAATCATTACGCTTATCCCACATGATGGTCAAGGAAGTTGAGCTCATAGAGAAGTTTAGGGACATGAATTTGGGGATGTCAATAACAGAAAAGAGTGTAAAGATGTGTCATCTTACAGGAACAAGTGGGTTTAAACAAAGGGTGATGATGGCACAAGTAGAAAATGAGGAGTTTAGGGAGACTCTAGAGGCGGTTAAGGCTGGAAAGCTTAAGGGTTTTGAGCAAGGGGCAGATGGATTGTGGAGGTTTGAAGGGCGGATGTGTGTACCGCAAGATGGTGACCTCCGAGAGAGTATCTTGGAGGAGGCCCATAAAAGCCACTTCACCATCCATCCTGGTGCCACCAAGATGTATCAGGATTTAAAGAAGATGTTTTGGTGGCCCGGATTGAAAAGGGACGTAGTAGCCTGGGTTAGTAAGTGCTTGGTCTGTCAAAAGGTGAAGATTGAGCACCAGAAGCCTTCAGGAATGTTGCAACCTTTGCCTATCCCCGAATGGAAGTGGGATAGTATATCTATGGATTTTGTGACCAGCCTACCCCGAACCCAAGCCGGCCATGACGCTATATGGGTAATAGTGGACAGGTTAACCAAGTCGGCCCATTTCCTACCCATCAAGTTAACCTTTTCCCTAGATAAGTTGGCCCAGTTGTACATCCAAGAGATAGTAAGGTTACACGGAGTTCCATCGACGATAATTTCGACAGAGATCCGGTTTACGTCGCGTTTTGGGAAGCCTTTCAAAAGGCGTTTGGTTCTAAGTTGTGCTTAAGCACGGCTTACCACCCCCAACAGATGGACAATCGGAAAGAACTATCCAAACATTGGAGGATATGCTAAGGGCATGTGTTTTGGATAGAAAAGGGAGTTGGGATAAGTACCTGCTCATCGAGTTCGCGTATAACAACAGTTATCATGCGAGTATCGATATGGCACCGTACGAGGCCTTGTATGGAAGGAAGTGTCAGTCGCCTTTGTGCTGGCATGATCTCGGAGAACAAAGCATTTTGGGACCGGATGTAGTGAGGGAAACCACAGAGCAAATAAAAATGATCAAGGATAGAATCTTGACTGCTCAAAGCCGACAAAAGAGCTATGCGGACAAGCGGCGAAAGCCGTTAGAATTCCAAGAAGGTGAGCATGTTTTCTTGAGAATAACTCCCACTCCAGGAATAGGTAGAGCCATGAAAATCAAGAAATTGAGTCCCGATTTCTCGGACCTTTTGAAATCCTTCAGAAGTCGGGACGCCTACAAATAGCCCTACCTCCAAATCTGTCAAATCTTCATGACGTCTTTCACGTCTCCCAGCTAGAATATCAATCCGACCCTAGCCATGTGTTAGAGCCAGAGCATGTACAGTTGAGGGAGGACCTAACTTTCAACCCTCCACCAACGAGGATCGTGGACCGTGGTGTCAAGCAGTTGAGGAGTAAGTCCGTTCCTTTGGTGAAAGTCGCGTGGGACGAGACAAGACGGAGGAGTACACATGGGAGTTGGAATCCGAGATGCGGATGAAGTATCCGAGCTTTTCTAAGGTAACGAATTTCGAGGACGAAATTCTTTTTAAGGAGGGGAGTAATGTAACGCCCGATTTCTCCTGTTAGAGTACAAATGACCAAAATGCCCTGAGGTCATTGAAATTAAAGGGCAGTTGCCCGGCAACCCTCGAATGGGTCAACTCGATGTTTGAAGGGGATTATGCTGTTATGAATGATATCCAGGGGAAACCTCGTTTTCTAAACTTCCGCTCAAAATGACCAAAATACCCTCCTGTGTCTACACGGGTAAAAGATGCCGTTTGAGCCCAAACTTTTCCAGGAAGTTTAGAATGATGTTTATGAGCAATGTTTGATGTTTAGTTTGAAGGTCCCAGGTTTTAGTGCAAAATTACCATTTTGCCCCTAGAACAGTGTACAGTGCGCCTAATGAAGCAATTAGCAAACCTAAGCAATATTAGGCTCTAATCGAAGATTAATTTATTTCGATAATTAATCTAGAGTCAAAATGATTTATTAAGGTTAATTAGAACCTAAGATTGCTTAGATAAACTCTAATTGTATTCTTTAAATTCAAGATTTCTAGTCATGGAATCTTGAATAGTGTTTTCTCTCTCTCTTCCTTAAATTAAGGAATTGAGCCATACCTCATTTGACCAAAAGAATTATTTTAAATTACTAATCTAATAAGATCACCCTCCTAATCAAGTCTTGAACCACCTCAATTAACCATTTTCTCACCTAAACGCTTGCTTACAAACTCCTAATCAAAAAGCCTAATCATAGAAACACTTAAACACATCCTTAAACCACAATTACATGAACAAAAATCCCTTCCCCTTGGCTGATGAGGAGGCCGAAAATCTGTCCCCAAAATGGTGCCACATGTTGAGTTGTGATGCACTCCAAGCCCATGCTTTAGGCCATACCTTGCCCATGCTTCCAACCATGCTTGCCATGCCTAAACCCATGCTTTTGTAAGAGATATTTCCTCCCTCCTCCTCCTCCAAAAGGCCGGTTTCCCCCCCCATTTCAGCCTCCATGTTGCAAGTTTTCTATAAATACCAAGCCTTGATGAACCTTGTCACACTTTGGTTCACTTGGTAAGTTCACACTTCTTGCAAATTCTCTCATTCCTCTCAAATTCCCTCAACTTGGCTGATTTCTTCCTCAAGACTCCAAAAGGATTTCCTTCTCCTTCCATCTAGAAAACAAAGCTTTCTTACATCTCTTCAAGACTTCTTAAGGTAGGGGTTAAGTTTTGATGATTTTTGTTTGTGTTCTTCAAGAAAGTTCTAGTTTTTCTCTTGGTTTCAAACTCCTTTTCCTTCCTCTTTCTTTTTCGGCCAAGAGGCCTTCTTACAAAAAGAATGTGAGCTTGATGATGAGGTTTCAAGATAATGATTTGTTGTTGTCATGTGAGAAACCTCTAAAGCTTGAAACAACTTGGTCTTGGACCATACATGCTTGGATTTCCTTTCTTTTCTTGGCTTAAGTTTCGGTTTTTCCTCTTCCTCTTTCCTTTAAGGATTTTCAGTTTTTCTTCTATGGATTTGAACAAAGTTTGTAAAATATGTCTAGTAGATCACGAAAGTTTTGTTAAGAAAGTTAATCTCATGATTTCAAAGAGCTCTAGGCTTACCCTTGCCAACCTTAAAGTTGGTCGGCCGTTCTAGAATCCGCGCTAGATTGAAGCCTATGAGCAATAAAATAAAGAATATGACTTAGTTCTTGTAGTTTTGTTTAGACAAAGTGATGAACTTTGGGTCCATTTCCTTAAGCTTGATGGTGAGTTCAAACCTTAAGATTTCTCTTGAAGTCTAGGTGCTAAGAACTCTAAAGCTTGCCTTATGATGCATAATGGGTTGAGGTTTATGTTCCTCTAAAAGTCTTGCAAGAGCTCTAGCTAAGACAAAAACAAGATGCATTCATGTTTAAATTTATGTCTTGCATCTCATGTTTATTTTGATGTTATCACTAATTTCACAAGAGTAAATGAATGAACTTGCATTACCATATTTAAATTCCCAAGCTTGCATTTCATGTTTATATTTCAAGTCATCACTTAATCCTTAAAGATAATAATGAAGTTGCATCTCATATTTATTTTATGCTCTCACTTTACTTTCTAATGAAGAGTAAAATAAAGTGCATGGCATGTTTAAGATTTTGTCATCACCTAAACACTCTAGAGCTCAAAGACTTGCCCTAAGTATCCTAAAAAGGAAACTCCATTCAAAAAGAAATGGATGAGTTTTGGTATGAACCAACAATGGTTTGATTTTGTAAAATACATGAATGATTTTCAAGGAAATGTTGGAAAACTGTTTTATGAGGTCTCAAGAGGTTTAAAATAGTTTGGAATGTGTCAAAATCATGTTTTCTCAATTTTCGAAGGTTCTGGTAATCGATTACCACCAATGTAATCGATTACCAGAAGGTTTTGAAGGACTTTTGGTTCTGGTAATCGATTACCAGAGGTAGTGTAATCGATTACTACGGCTTTTCATGCCCAGAACCTTCTGGAAACCCTGTAATCGATTACTTTATAATGTAATCGATTACCAAATGTTCTTTACTTTCCAGAAATTTAACCCTAAGTAATCGATTACCGTCGTATGTAATCGATTACCCTATGTTCTTTACTTTTTGGAATTTAACCCTACGTAATCGATTACCATTATGTGTAATCGATTACCCTTGTTTTTGAAAACCCAGAATGAATTGAGCTCCTGGTAATCGATTACTAGGAACATGTAATCGATTACCAGAACACCTTTTGTTTTCAGAAACATTCCAAGAGAAAACTAGCAACTTATATGCATTTCAACCCAAGAGATTATGTGATCTTATGGGTTCATGATTTCGGTTCTATGTTTGGCTACTGTATAAATGCTGTTCTAAGGTGTTAAATGTGTAAAATTATGTTGAGTGAAGCAAGGATCGATTTAGAGAAGCTAGTAAAGAATAAGTAACTAAAAAGGGACTTGAGATGAGAATTCTAGAACACCTTAATACAAAGAAGTGCAAATCTGTTTAGAATGGTTAATTCAGGGATAAATGATTCATAATTAGTAAGACATGTACAAGATCCCTTCATAAATGATTAGGTGCTAATTTCTAAGTATAAGATGATGATAAGAGATCTAAGTGGTTTATAACTTAGAGAACATGCCTAGGAATCCCTCATAATTGATCTAAGAATTAATTATGGAGTCTTAGGCGAAGATGGATCTTAAAAGGGTCGCGAATGGAGATTTTAGAGCCCCTTAAGCAAACGATATATATTTTCTGCCCTTTTATGTTGAGTGCTGAGTGGAATCTTGGTGAGTTCAAACTTTAGAGGAAAAGTTTAAGTGCCAACCCCTTGAGGGTAATAATAATGCAAATACAAGTTTAAAGCCCGAAAGGGGCAAAGCATAAGATCCTGAGATAGGTGGACGAGAGAGTATGATTATGATGATGAACCTCGTGCACACGTATGATGATGTGATTATGTTAGTTCCTTGAGCATGAAACTTTATATGCATAATTTGATGAATTGTTGTGTTTGAAATGCATAATGTTTCAAAGATATGAATGAAATTGAGAAATATGCTCATGTGAACTAGAAAGTTGTGGCAATGAGAAAGTTCCATGAAAATGATGCATGTGACTGAAATTATGTGGCATGACTCAAATTTGAGGAAATTCGGAGAGTAGCTGTTATGCCGCCGAATTTCCGTCAAATTTGAGGGACAAAAAGAAAGTTTTTGAGAAATATGAAGTTTAAAAGTTATATGCCGAGACGCATTTCTCCTGCTCTGAGGAGAAAGTAAACCCGTGGGGGGTATGGACGTCGAGCCATCCGAAGCGGACAAAGTCGCTGGTCTTAACCAGTCGATGCGTTTCGAAGAAGGAGAAAGTCCCATGATGGGTGATCCTTAGGCCCCTACCCGTACTCTGGGAGTCGGGATTATGATATTTATGATTCGCTTATCAAGAGGATAAGTAAGAACTAGTGACGACTAGTTAAGGTATGAGCTCATAGCCTAGCTTAAGGGGTGCGGTTACTATATTATTGGTGACACAAGTATGAGAAAAGGAAAGATGATCAAAGAAAAGTTTCATGCCACACAATGTTGTTTGAATTATTGTTTGATTTACCTAAAGTGCTACCATGCATCCATGAAACATTATGTTGCATACATGCATTAAGAATCATTATAAAAGACATGGACCTTGGACAACGACCTTTGTGAAAACCTCATAATGAACCTATGCATGCTCAACATTTTCATAATAAACCCAAGGTTCCTGGGACGTAAACGATGGCACTAGGATAGAGGACTTCCCTCCTGAGATTCTTTAGTAAGAATTCTCACCCCTCTCTCTTTTCTTTCCGTTACGTCTTCAGATATCGATGGCGTCGTTCGTGATTTTCATTGACCCGCCTACATGGGAGGTGCACTATGACCCGAGCATCAGTCCTACCACTTCAAGGGTCATTGCGAGGTGCGCGTTTTTGCATATGTGGGACGCCCTTTTGCTTCCCCGTCTCCAGCTATCACTTCGATCCGACTTCACCCTTTGGCGACGACCTGATCTTTGAGAGGACACGACCCAGATGAGCAGACCGTCGTGCCCACCTTCCTCGTCGGAGGTACGCGGATATCCAGTATGTTCCCCGTACTCGATCAGAGGCTGATCCTTGGAGGGATCTTCCCTTCGTTCCCTATGGGTCACGGAGGAGGTAGTGAGGACACGGTCACCCAGCCGAGGCATGCGAGGCGCGTTCGACAGCCGAGAGGCGACCACGACGCGGAGGCCACGCTGTCCCCTCGATTCCCATGCCTAGATCTCCGCTTCGTTGGGCTACATCCGAGGAGCTTCGTCAGTCGCGGGCTACATCTCCCCAACCGAGGACGGCGTCACCAGTAGGCTTGGAGTGGGAGGGTAGTGATAGTTGGGTGTTTATCTTTTGGGATTATTACCATGTATTTGTCTTTATGTTTCCCATTGTCCTAAGCTCTCCCACTAGTGCGGGTAAGACTTTATGTTTCTGTTATATCTCTGTTGTGATGTACTAAACTATATTATCTAAAGTAATGAGGAATGATGTTTATGATGGATGTGTTCTTTAATGTTTATATTCTGTATGTTTTATTTATTCTTCCGCTTCACGTTGTTTATGTTACGCGCAAAGGCTCGCACTTTGGTTTATATAAATCATTTCAAAAAAAAATTTACCCGTATTTTCCGCTAAGTATTTTATAAATGAATTTAAAGAAAAGTAATAACTAATAATTAGTCTTGATACGTCCTAGGCGTATTGAGGTTAAATATTAGGGTGTTACACATAGCCTATGTCTTGGAATTTTTCTAAGCTTAGGTGTACTTAAAGAATATTATGAACAAGGTTTTATGTTTTAAATCTATTCCTTGAGATAAATAATTTAGCTACTGACCTAGCACACATTTATATGATTTTAATGAGATAAATTGGTTTCTAAAAGAGTTTTGAGTTTCTAAAATTATTCCAAGAGAAAACTAGTAACTTATATGCACTTAAATCATGAAATCATGTGACTTATGTGAGCTATACTTTTTGATTCTGCCTAGTGTACTTGACCACTATATAAATCTGTTTTATGGTGTTAACATGTGTAAAATTATGTTTGGGTGAAGTAAGGGACGATTTAGGAAAGTTAGGAAAGAACAAGTAACTAGAAAGGACTTAAAATGAGAATTCTAGAACACTTAGACTCAAGAATGGTAAATTCTGTTCCAGCATAATTGAATTAAGGAAAATGGTTTATAATTAGTGGATATGTGTAGGAATCCCTCATAATTGGTTTAGGAGTTGAATATAGAGCCTTAGCGAAGGGGAAATTTAGAAAGGGTCAAAAATGGAATTCTAGGACCCCGTAAGCGTATAATAATTTTCTGCCTAAGCGATGCCATGCTGTTTGGATATATTAGAGAACATAAATCTTAGTGAGAATTGTAAGTAATGATCCCTTAGGTGTTATAAAGAACTATAATGGGTATTAGGATGACTAGAACACAAGTTTAAGACCCGTGAGGGCCAAAAGCATAAGATATCTTAAGATAAGGGGATGTGAAGTAGGAATGAGATCAAGTGAGTATTGCTTTGATGTATGTGAATGTTTAAAGTCCTGTGAGTATGAGAATATATGAATGTGTGGCATGTTGCTATGATGATGTGGTATGCCATGTTTACAATGCATGAGAATATGAGATATAAATAGAGGATATGTTATATGATGCTCTACGGTTGTATGCACATGCTAAATCCATACAAGATATGATAATGAG
>JAMLFY010000682.1:0-26238 GCA_030441495.1 Dalbergia oliveri
AAAATCCATGGAGATACTATTCCACTTCCACTCGGGGATTGGTAGGGGTTGCAACATTCCAGGGGTCTTTGGTGCTCAATCTTCACCTTTTGACACACCAAGCACATATTCACCCATGTGCACACATCCTTCTTCAATCCAGGCCACCAAACATGTTCTTCAAATCGTGATACATCTTGGTGGCACAAGGATGAAGGGTGAAATGACTCTTATGGGCTTCTTTCAAAATATCCTTTCGAGGTCACCACTAGCAGGTACACAAATACGACCTTCAAACCTCCACAAACTATCATTCCCTTGGGTAAAACCCTTCAACTTATTAGCTCTTACCGCCTCTAAGGTTTCTTGAAATTTCGTATCTTCCCTTTGGGCTTGAGCAATTCTTTCCTTGAATTCACTCGTCACACTAAGATGGCAAGCTCTTATGCCCTTAGTGGTCAAGGTCATCCCTAGGTTTAGGTCTCTAAATTCAATTAACTTAACCTCCTTCACCATCAAATGGGATACTTGTAAGGATTTCCTACTAGGGCATCAGTACAACGTTAGCTTTGCCTGATGATAGTTTAACCCGAAATCATAATCTTTTAAGAACTCCATCCACCTTCTTTGCCTCATGTTTAGCTCTTTTTGATCAAAGAGATATTTCAAACTCTTGTGATCGGAGAACACCTCAAACTTAACGCCATATAAATGGTGTCTCCAAATCTTCAGAGCAAACACGACGACGGCTAATTCAAGGTCATGGGTAGGGTAATTTGCCTCATGTGGCTTGAGTTGCCTCGACGCATAGGCCACCACTTGCCTATCTTGCATCAGTACACAACCCAAACCCTTCCTCGAAGCATCACAGGATACTTCGAAGGCACATTGGGGTCGGGTAATACCAAAAAGGGTTGAGGTTAGCTTGTGTTTTAGCTCTTGAAAGCACTTTTCACACTCCGAGGTCCATGAAAAAGGGGTGTTCTTCCTAGTTAGCTTGGTCAGAGGTAGGGAAATCTGGAAAATCCCTTGATAATCTGACGATAATAACCGGCTAAACCCAAAAAGCTCCTTACTTCAGTTACCGTGGTTGGTCTTTCCCAGGTCACAACCGTTTCCACCTTACTAGGATCTACAGATTCCTTTTTAGACACTACATGCCCTAAAAATTTCACCTCATCCAACCAGAATTCACACTTAGAAAGCTTGGCATATAGTTTCTTTAGGATTTCCAGACTATGGTTAGGTGGCATTCATGCTCCTCGTGGGTCTTAGAGTAGATGAGAATATCATCTATGAAGACAACCATGAACTCTCAAAAGGTCTAAAGATCCTATTCATGTAATCCATAAAAATTATTGGAGCATTGGTTAATCCAAAGGACATTACTGCAAACTCAAAATGGCCGTATCGAGTGCGAAAGGCCGTTTTCGGTATATCTTCATCTCTTACTCTAATTTGGTGGTAACCTGACCTCAAATCAATCTTAGAAGACACTGCTGCACCTTTAAGCTTGGTCCATCAAGTCATCTATCCTAGGCAAAGGGTATTTGTTCTTCACTCACTTTATTCAATTGCCTATAGTCAACACACATCCTCATACTCCCATCCTTTTTCTTCACAAACAACACAGGGGCTCCAAGGTGATGCACTAGGCCTGACAAACTTTTTCTTCAATAAATCCTCTAATTGAGCTTTCAACTCGGTCAATCTAATGGACATCCTGGATGGGGCTATGGATATGGGACCTGACCTGAAGCAATTCTATGGAAAACTCTATCTCTCTCTTGGGGAAACTCTGTATCTCATCTGGAAATACTTCGGGATAATTCCTTACTATTGGTATCTCATTCGATACTTTGCTCAAAGTCTACATCACTAGCGGCTAGGAAAATATAACCTTTATTCTCACCCTTACCACAGTCCATTTCCACATGTTATGTAGAGACTTATGGGTTTCTTAGATTCAATGGGAACAGGAAGAAAGGTGATGGTTTTCTCATAGGCTTAACAATACACGGTTGGCCTCAAGCCAATCCATGCCAAGAATCACATCTAAACCTTGCATGGGTAAGCAAATGAGATCTAAAACAAAGGATCTATTCTCTATAACAAAATTGCAATCTAGACAACATCTACAAGTCCTAACGGGTTTTCCAGGAGGGTAGAAACAATAAGGTCAAAAGGAAGCTCAGTCACATGCAAGTTAAGGCTTTTAACACATGAGTAGGAAAAAAGAATGGGAAGCGCCAGAATCATACAGTACAATTAAGTCTTTTCCATACATGTTACACTTACCTTCCACGAGATTCCGTGACTTCGTCGTTTCTTCAGGATTAACCCAAAACCCTTCCTTGATATTGCGGCTTGGGATTGGGGGTTGGCGGGTTCCTCTCCACGCATTCTCGAGTAGTGGCCCTTCCACACTGTAGCATACATTTGTTCCGGCTCCGATGGGCATGCTCCCATGATTCTTGCCACACTTGGGACAGTCCATGGATGGTGGGGGTTGTGGAGGTGCTGCTAGACCTCTTTGTGGTGCTTTCCCCTTGTTGTTGTTATTGTTGTTGTGATTGTTGTTGGGGTTGTTGTTGTAGCGGTTGCCATAGCGGTTGTTGTTGTTGTTCGGCCTTCCTTGTTGAAAGTTCCTTTGTGGACCTTGGGGTCTCATTGAGGTGGGAATGGGGGTCGCTCTGCCTTTGAATTGCTGACCTTGAGGTGTCAGCTTCTGTGAGATATTATCGGACTTTGAGGTGCTCAACTTTCGCCTTCTTCAATGATGCGGCATTTGTTAACTAGGGTAGAGAACCCTAATCTCCAAATGCGCAACTACCACATTAAGCTCCGCTTTAAACCTGACTCATATTTAATGCATTTCCAATACTCATCGGGTTACCCTATACATCCTTGAGAACTTAATGAGTTCCTCAAATCTGGCAATGTACGGGCTACATTCATGTTTCCTTGGACAAGTTGCATAAACTCAATGTCCTTGGCATTTTTGACCGACTCTGGAAATACTTCTCATAAAAATGGACCTTAATAGTTCCCAATCAATGTTCATGTCGGTCACCTCCAGGAGCCTTCGGGCACCTGTCCACCAAAAGCCGGCATCACCTTCAAGCATATGGGTAGCGAAGATGACCTTCGCTCCTCTGAGCATAGGACTACAGCAAAGACCTTCTCAATATTCCGAATCCATTCATCTGCAACATTTGGATTGAGGGTCCCTTGAAAACCGGCGGGTTCGGCTGATGATTCAAAATGAGCATGTTCGGGAATCTCATGGCCTTGATTCGCATTAGCTTGGCGATCTTGATCCATTCGATCCATCATCATTCTCATTGTCCTTGCCATATCGCGGAGTGCTTCCCGGTCTCATTGTTCTGGTTATTCCTGCGCGTTCCTAGTCCGTTGTCGACGTGCCATTGGTCCCTATACACACAAAACAACAACACTGAGGTGATCAGGCTCAACATTCCATGCAAAGTGAGCAAGTTACCATGGCACGTGCAACATACAACAGTCATGCATCTCTAATCCTCAAGCTCATCCTAATGATAAACATATACACATGACATTTCTAACGTAGTATGCTTTAGAAGCATAGCCAGTCCCAATCCAGGCTCGTGGGAACTTAACTTCTATACCAAAATGTAACACCCTAATAATTAACCCAATACACCTAGGCAGGATTCTGATTAATTACTAGACTTTACTCTTTGCTTCAGTTCTTAATCATGCTTTGAAAATACTTAGTGAAATTGAGCCATTTTTTTTTTAAACATAATTGAAAACGTGACCGCGCTTAACGTGAATGATTTAGCAAAATTTAAAAGACACATAGGAATTTACAAACATCACATCATAATATATTGGCTCCATCATATAGCATCCATAATTACATATCATATAGATATTTTGCCTACCAAAAGAATAAGACTAAGTGTAGGCAATCTAACAAAACATAAATAATATATGGATGGAAGGACATCCATTAATGGCACCTAGTAATAACACTCCAGGGATAGGGATAGATGTCTGAAATATACGAGTGAAACTAGCAGGATCAAGTTCAGCTACCCTGAGAGCCTTTATGTGATTCACGAACGCTTCCTTCCTTTCTGAAGACGAGATGGAAAGAAAATAGAGGGAGAGAAACTTATAAAGAATCTCAGGAGGGTACTCACCTCATGATGCATTGTGTCATCATCATCGTCCCCAGGAACCTCGGGGTTATTATGAAATAGTGAGCATGCTAAGATTGATTTATTAAGTTCGAAAATATACTTTACCGAGGTTCGTCGTTTTAATCATGCGTCTTATAATGCATCATAAACTTAGCATGTCATGTTTATAATGAACTTTTCCTTTTATCACATATTCATTCTTCATCATCATATCATAAATACTATGCATAAAAGAACATCATATTTCTTATCATCAAATCATAAAATGCTATGCAAGAAGAACATCATACCATAATAGCTATGCACTAGACATGGTGCACATATTTCATTCCTTTAGTGTCCTAGGTGACTTAAAATCTTGTCATCATCATCATTATTTTCCTTGGGCCACCCTATACTCCACCCTTTTGGGAGTAATCTAGGTTATGAGCTCATACCTTACTAGTCGTCACTAGCATATACTTATCCATTTTGATAAGTTAAAATCCCAACTCTACCCTTTTGAGAGAACGGGCTAGGGGCAAGAATCACCTTTTCACCACCTATAGTCTGATGGGTCCAAAGGATCATTTCCTTATGAGTTTAAGTCACCATTAAGTCTTAGCATGTTATATCATAATCATCAAGATGCATAAACATTCTCATTGTTTGCAATAGCAATTATAACATGCAAGCCATGAAATCATTCAATAATATCAAATTCTCAGGAGGCATTACATCATCATATGAATCTACATTCCAAAGCATCAAAAGATGTCATCTAAAATTTTTAGGAAGCTCCTTAAATAACCGAACTCTAAAATTGGGTAACCTTAATTATCAAACTAATTACTTATGCATCTAAGGGATTTATTACCATCAATTATAAGCCTTAAGAACATTATTAGACTATATGGGGTAGCATAGGCAATAAGTTGTTCTTAAGGTTTTACGTGCTAGAAGTTACGTTTTTAACCCTTTCGTTATCCTTTTGCTGATGCTAAAATTAATTACTAAACCAATTATGAATCATTGTCCCTTATCTAAACATAATAATATCTGGTTCTTAAGGTCACTAAAAGCTCTGACAGAATGCATAAATTTCATTCTCTAAAGTTCTAGAAATCTTGCTTTTACGGTTTTCTAGGAAGCTAGTTTTATCTCTAACATGCATAGAATCATTCCTTTAGCAATAAACCATAATTATCACAACTTCAAACATATTAAATCATCATCATTTATTGGTACTAATCTCATATCAGAAGCCGAATCATGAACCTCATATAATTGTATAAAATCACATTTTAAGTGAACATAAAATATTAGTTTCCTGTAGAATCCTTGCAAAGTTTTAAAACTCTTTTAGAAACTAATTCTTTTTGAAAGAATCTTCATAATTAAAATTCTCACTTAAGATAAAAGGAGCAAGTCTTGAGCTTAAGAGATTTATGTGATATCTTAGAATCATAAACATGCTATGCAACCTCATTTTAATCTTGTCATTATAAGGTGATAACTTGGAATTATAAACATGATATGCAAATCCATTTCTTTATCTTTAAGATTTAAGGTGATGACTTGAAAATTAAACATGATGCAAGACCTTGAAATATAAACATGATGCAAGAAACTGGAGTGGCGGTAGTCCGCATAGGAACCTGTAGGAAAGAGAACTTAAGAAACTCTGGAAGACTTAATCGCATTACCCTGAAGGGAGAATAGAATTATTATTACATCTTTTTAAGCTCCAATCTCAAGACTTCTTAAAGAATCAATTCTTTAACTCCAATAATCTTATTTCTTTGCTTGTGATACTTGGGTAAGTCTTTGAGCTCTAGGATCTTTAGGTGATGACATAAAAATAAACATGTCATGCGTTGATTCTTTTAGCCATTATAAAATAAAGTGAGAACATAAAATAAATATGAGATGCAACTTCTTTATTATCTTTAGAGATTAAGTGACAACATGAAATATAAACATGAAATGCAAACTTGGAAATTTAAACATGAGTATGCAAGTCCATTTATTCATTCTTGAAATTTTAGTGATGACATAGAAAGTAAACATGATTAAGCAAGCATAAACTTAAACATGGATGCAAGTTGTAACATCCTCCCAAGTACAACCCCATTCTTAAGCTATGATATCGTATTTTAGAGTTGTTACTTGTTAATTAGCGGACCTTCTTAATTATCTATAGCAAGCTCATTCACGTACGAGATAACTAAGCGTAATTCTATTAAAACATGTTACATGTAAACATCAAGTTTATTAAACATACAGCTAAAATACATAAGGAAGCTCCTTTATGAGCTTTATTACATATCTGTCTTCTAATACATTTATATACACACTCATTTCACTAAGTACAACAGAAAAAAATAGTAACTACCACACTCCTTTGCATAGCAGGCATCCTCATCCCCTGGCTTAACCTGGAGGCGACACTAAAACAAACACATAGGGTGAGAATTTATAAAATCTCAGTAGGGCAACTCCCCAATCACAATCATAATGTCATCGTCATCGCCCCAACCACTTCGGTTTATTCAGAAAACTTGTGATCATGCAATATATCTAAAGATTCATTTTAAGGTTCCAAAATCATCCTTCCGAAGTGGGTAGCTTTTAACAATCAATCAGTTGTATACATATATATAGAAGCTCAAACACATAGTAAGTAAATCTACTTAAAGGATTTCATATGATATGGATTATGCATGTGTCGAATACAATAAAGTTATCTCAAAGTGACTTGGTTTCTATCATGGCCATAGAAAGTCAATTAGTGCATTTTTCTCTTTTCATTGACATAGGAAGACTTAGTTATACCCAACGGTATTTTCAGTGGACAACTTCACAATAGATCCGTTTATACCCAACGGGTATTTATGGTGGATCACACCACACAAGGGAAAGACGCCACAGGACTGAGCCATTCCTATACGTGGTCATCGAACTTCATTTTTTTCCATTTTCAAATCCCACACAGATCTATTCCTAGCCAAATACGTCTACGACTCAAAATAAATTTTGGGAAGTTACTACTTTCGCCTTCCCTCATTCAATCTAAGTCTTGTTTCTATTTTGTCCATATGTCAGAACATGCACAATTTAAATTTATACATCCTTATAATGGCATCATATACTTTTCTCTTTTCTCAAATGCATACATAGGCCACATATAGGCAATCATTCACAATGAAATTCTCATTCTTTTCTCATACTTCAATCCTTAAAATCCATAGCATGCATTTACATGTCATAAGTCACATGGCCAAACACTTAATATCAAATACTCATGTCATACTAGAAGCCAAAGTGCCATTACATTCTCAATTCAAAGCATTGTTCCATTCCCAGCACAATGGGTAGAGTTACCGCCCTAGGAACAACACTTCATTATCATACCAAACAGACATTTCAAGAGTCACAAAAATTCTGTATGACACTTCAATGTGTCTAGAATAACCTGTAAAAATTTCAGGACAAACAGAGCTCTATAGCTACCTCAAAAATGTACAAATTTAGTGGTCAGGGGCCACCAATTCCCTAGAACTAGAACGAGTTCCCCTAATTTTTAACCCCAGCAAATGATTGAATTAATTCAGTGAAACTTAAATATATCAATAACTTCGTGTAAAAATTTCAAGAGCTACTTCAATCATTTGCTATGGTAATAAATTCAACAAAGTTACTGCCTCAGCTTTAATAATCAGGACAGCATCTGCTTCATTTTGTTTCTGATTTTTCAAAGCATCAAACCTTAAAACTAACACCCAAGAAAATTCATGTAGTTATTTTAAGTGTTCTCTTCAACATATAATTTTTATAGCCCATGAAAACATCCACAAGTATTCCAGAAAATTCTGAACCACTAATGCCTAATAACAATAGAAATCCAGGAAACCTAGTCCAAATTTATTTTGATGAAAACCATTTTCTAACCCCATCCAAACACACAACCAAAATTCATACATCAATTTCAACATAATACCAACCAAAACAACCAGAAATTTTGGACTTAGGTCATTCCAAAAGATCAGAAAAATTTGACAAAAAAAGGCAGCATAAACCCTACTTTTGGCACCTTAGTGGATCTTTGGCTTCAAGATAATCCAAGCTTGAATCCTTCCACTCCAAAGCCCCCAAACCAACTTCAAACCCTTCTTAAATCAGTGAGGTGTGAGGTACAAGACAAGGTTTTGATAAGGAATGGAAATTTTGTTCGGGATTGGTAGAGAATTAGGTGTAGAACATGTTTTGTGAAGAGATCTTGAGGTTTTATCAAGTTTAGGCTAGGGTTTATGAAGCTCCAAGTTTGTTAATGGAGTTTGAGAGGAAGAACAATGGAGGAGAGCTTCTTGGAGTGTGCTGGACGAAATTTTGATGAAGGAAATGATAAGATATTGATTTTATGAGTTTATGACAAATTGCATAATAATTTCAAGTACAAAATGTTTTATTTTCTTAAAGATAAGTCTAGTAATTTTTGTAAGCATCCTATTGGTTGCAATAAAGTAGTAATGGTGTGGCTTCTTCTAAGCCACACACTTGTCTAGTTAAGTGGCAAACTTTCATTGAAAGTTTCATTCGATGTAAGAAACTACACACGGAAATCTCACCAACGGGTAAACACAATGATTAAATCTATATTGCCCGAAAATTAATTTTAAGTATAAAATTGTCATTCCCACCTATTTCTAACCTTATTCCCATGTTTTCCTAATTTTGGGCACCCTGGGCTGAATATAGGGTTTCAGCGTCCGGGCTGTGGGCTCGCAAGGTTACTATTCATCGCGCCAATTTTTTTTTTTTTTTAAACGTCCGTTGGCCACCCTCATCATTGTTAAACTGTTATATTTTTAAAATTACAACTAACAAAGCTCAAATTAATTTTTAAGTAATTTTTCAGGGTGTTACACAAGTTCATTTGATTTCTTTACTAGAGATCCTTCAAGACTTTATAGAAATACAAATTCAATATATATATCTTAACAAGACAAAGTGAGAAATACATCTTTCAAATTCTAAACTCAAGATCATAAAATCATCATTTTGAACCAAGAACAACACTTATCAAAACATAGAAATAAACTTAAAAACAACTCCCTACCTAATCTGATTTGAAGGAAAGGAAGAGAACTTGGTTTCTGGAGTGAAATGAAAGAAAATATTCTTGAAAGGTTGAAGAAAGAATTTCAGCCAAAGGGAAGAAAGAAAGAAAGTTTTTGAGCTTAGGAAAAACTTGAAGTTGTGAAATTTTTGAGCAAGTCTCTAATGACTTCTAAGCATGCCTATTTATAGAAGAATTCAAGCTCATGAATGGACAAGAGGAGGAGGAAAATCTAACTAAATTTGAGGAGGAGACAAGGAAGGAAAAATCATCTTGTTTGGTGGCTTAAAACATGGAATAATGTTTCAAAATTCCTTGTTTTATGGTGATTTTTGGCATTATGTTTTAGTGCAATTTTTGGTGTATTATGGCTGCATTATTTCGTGCATTACAACCTCATGGAACAGGGTTTTGTGTGTTCCATGTATTATTTAGGTGTAGGCAAGGTATTCATGCAATTTAGAATTTACGGTTAAGAGTTTAGGTGAATTAGTAAGCAATTTGAGTGTTTTAAAGCAATTTTAGGTTCTAATCAATTTAAATAAATAATTTTGACTCTAGATTAATAATTAAAATTTAATAAGCTTTAATTTGAGCCTAATATTGCTTAGGTTTCGTTAACGAATCAAAAATCTCAAAATTTGTAAAACTACAAAGAGACGGAAAACGGTCATTTTACTTAAAAATTGCCCGAGACCACTCGAGCTTAACCAATGGTTAATCATGGCTTAAAACCCTTTAACACATTTTAGTGAGGTTCGAGCTAACCACAAATAAGTTAAAACACTTGGTTTTTGGTCATTTGCGTGGAAACTCAAAATTAGGATTCTTCTCCTCTATTAACACACATAACACAAACAATCCCTTATTAACATCAAAACATCCCCTTGAGGATGGGGCCCACGATCCTCATTTTTTAAAATAACCTAAGGGGCATTTTGGTCATTTTACACGTATAAAATTGGGGTTTGCAATACTTACGAATTGTTCCTAACTTTCTTCTAACGTTATATTCCTTTATTAAGGATTGTTTGGTCTCAAATTTTATATAATATTTACCTACGGTAATTCGGAATTTCTAATGACAATAAAAATTACAGGTAAAATTGGGCTTATTAAAGTTGTGATAATTATGGTTTATTGCTAAAGGAATGATTCTATGCATGTTAGAGATAAAACTAGCTTCCTAGAAAATCGTAAAAGCAAGATTTCTAGAACTTTAGAGAATGAAATTTATGCATTCTATCAGAGCCTTTAGTGGCCTTAAGTATACACCCGATTTTTACTTCGTTTAGAATTACCGAATTACCCTAGGTAATTTTTCATATAATTTAAGACCGAACAATCCTCAATAAAGGAATATAACATTAGAAGAAAGGATAGGAGCAATTCGTGCGAGAGTTGCAAACCCCAATTTTCTGTACGTGTAAAATGACCAAAATGCCCTAGGTTATTTTACTCAGAAAATGAGGATCGTGGGCCCCACCCATCCTCAAGGGGATGTTTTGATGATAATAAGGGATTGTTTGTGTTATGTGTGTTAATAGAGGAGAAGAATCCTAATTTTGAGCTCGACACGCGAAATGACCAAAACGCCCTTGCGGTTTTAACTCAATTTGCATGCCACTTAGCCGAACCTCACTAAAATGTTTTAAAACATGTTTTTAAGCTATGATTAACCATTAGTTAAGCTCGGTGGTCTCGGGCAATTTTTAAGTAAAATTACCATTTTGTCCCTCTTGTGAGTTTTGCAAATTTTGAGATTTTTGATTCGTATAGCAAAACCTAAGCAATATTAGGCTCAAATTAAAGGTTATTAGATTCTAATTATTAATCTAGAGTCAAAATTATTTATTTAGATTGATTAGAACTAAAATTGCTTAAAACACTCAAATTGCTTACTAATTCACCTAAGCCCTTAATTGTAAATTCTCTAATTTGCAAAGATACCTTACCTACACCTAAATAATACATGGAACACACAAATTTCTCTTCCATGGGCTGTAATGCTGAAATTATGGAGCCATAATGCATCAGAAAATTGTAAATAATGCACTAAAACAAAATGCCAAAATACCATGAAACATGATTCCATAAATTCATACAACTTGTCAAGAATGATGTTTTCCTCCCTTTGTTCCCTTTGAAATTCCACCAGATTTCCTCCTCCCTTTGTCCATTTATGAGCCTCAAAATCTCTATAAATAGGCATGCTTGAAGGAGTGTTAGAGGCCTTAGTTCATAACTTACACAATTCTAGTTTTTAGAAGCACCAAAAGCTTTCTTTCTTCCTCCTCTTGGCTGAAACTTCTTCTCTCATTTTCAAAGAGATTTTCTTTCATTTCACTCAAGGAAACCAAGTTCTTTCCTTTCCTTCAAATAAAATTAGGTAGGGAGTTGTCTTTAAGCTTATTTCTATGCTTTGCTAAGTGTTGTTCTTGGTTCAAAATGATGATTTCATGGACTTTCTCTAGCTTTTCCATTTGGTTTTCTTCTTTCTTTTCCTTTGAACATTTCAGCCATAAGGCCTATATGGGAATATGATGATAGCTTGATGATGAGGACCTTGAGTGTTGGTTGTAAATCCATCACAAGTTAGGCCTCTAAAGCTTGAAAATTCCACTTGATGCAAAACTTTAAAGAATGATGTTTTTATGATGTAAAAATAAAGATCTTGAGTTTAGAACTTGAAAGATGTATTTTTCACTTTGTCTTGCTAAGATATATTGGGTTGAATTTATATTTCTCTAAAGTCTTGGAGGAGCTCTAGTAAAGAAATAAAATGAACTTGCATCCATGTTTAAGTTTATGCCTTGCATAACCATGTTTACTTTCTATGTCATCACTAAATTCTCAAGAATGAATAAATGAACTTGCATATTCATGTTTAAATTTCCAAGCTTGCATTTCATGTTTATGTTTCAAGTTGTCACTTAATCTTCAAAGATAATAAAGAGGATGCATCTCATATTTATTTTATGCTCTCACTTTATTTTATAATGGCTAAAAGAATCAATGCATGACATGTTTATTTTATGTCATCACCTAAAGATCCTAGAGCTCAAAGACTTGCCCAAGTATCACAAGCAAAGTTGGAACCATGGTAATAAAAACTCTAAAGCTTCCTTAAGATTATTGGAGTCAAAGAATTCATTCTTTAAAAAGTCTTGAGTTTGGAGCTTAATAAGATGTAATAAGAATTCTCTCCTTTCAGGTCCAGGCGGACTACCGCGCTTCTTTCTTAAGATTCTTTCTCCCTCCACTTGGACTACCGCCTTCCAATTTCTTGCATATCATGTTTATAATTCCAAGTTATCACCTTATAAAGACAAGATTAAAATGAGGTTGCATAGCATGTTTATGATTCTAGTTATCACCTAAATCTCTAAAGCTCAAGACTTGCTCCTTTTATCTTAAGTGAAAATTTTAATCATGAAGATTCTTTCAATGTATAAATCGGCCTCATGATTAAGGTAGGCCTAAAGTGATTTTAAATAAGCTACTGATTTAGTTCTAAAATTTCTTTCAAGATTAACAAAAAGAATTAGTTTTTAAAAGAGTTTTAAGGCTTGCAAAGATTTTATGGATACTAGTATCTTGTACTTAAAATGTGATTTTAAGCAATTATGTGAGGTTCATGATTCAGCCACTAATCTGAGTTTAGTACTACTGTATGATGATGGTTTAATATGTTTGAAGTTGTGATAATTATGGTTTATTGCTAAAGGAATGATTCTATGCATGTTAGAGATAAAACTAGCTTCCTAGAAAACCGTAAAGCAAGATTTCTAGAACTTTAGAGAATGAAATTTATGCATTCTGTCCAGAGCCTTTAGTGGCCTTAAGAACCAGATTTTATTATGTTTAGATAAGGGAGAATGATTCATAATTGGTTTAGTAATTAATTTTAGCATCATAGGGAAAGCGGTAACGAGAAAGGGTTAAAAATGCAACTTCTAGCACACGTAAAACCTTAAGAACAACTTACTGTCTATGCTGCCCCATATAGTCTAATAATGTTCTTAGGACTTATAATTGATGGTAATAAATCCCTTAGATGCATAATTAATTAGTTCAATAATTAAGGTTGCCCGATTCTAGAGTTTCGGTTTAAGAGCTTTTCAATAAGGATTTATGATGATGCCTCTTTGATGTTTTAAATGATAAGTCTATGTAGTGATTTGATGCTTATTAAGTATTTGACGTCATTGAATGATTTCAGCTTGCATGTTATAGTTGCTGTTGCAAACAATGAGAATGCTTATGCATGAAATAATGAAATATTCTTTGTTATTTAAAAATTTACCCTTGTTGCTGGAAGAAAGTATATTACTAAAAGTGTAATTTGGAAAGGTTCTGGCTAGGAAAGACTTGGTATTTAAGCGTGTCCATTTGTGACCCACCTCTCTTTCCTGGAATCTCCAGATGCATGATTACAGTTGGTATATATATTATTCCAGAATAAGACTATAAACGAGAAAATGTTATGAATGATTATGAATTGAGAATTGTATTATGATATAACATGCAAAGACTTAATGGTGACTTAAACTTATGAGGAAATGATCCTTTGGACCCATCAGACTATAGGTGGTGAAAAGGTGATTCTTGCCCCTAAACCGTTCTCTCAAAAGGGTAGAGTCGGATTTTAACTTATCAAAAGGGATAAGTATATGCTAGTGACGACTAGTAAGGTATGAGCTCATAACCTAGATTACTCCCAAAAGGGTGGAGTATAGGGTGGCCCAGGAAAATGATGATGAAAGTAACTTTAAGTCACCTAAGGAACTAAGTAAATGCATTATGTGAATATGATGTTCTTCTATGCATAGTATTTATGAGATGATGATGAGAAATATGATGTTCTTCTATGCATAGTATTTATGATATGATGATGAGGAATATGATGTGGTTTTATGCATAATTATGTTATTATATATGAAAGGAAAAGTTCATTATAAACATGACATGCTAAGTTTATGATGCATTATAAGACGCATGATTAAAATGAACCTCGGTAAAGTATATTTTCGAACTTAATAAATCAATCTTAGCATGCTCACTATTTCATAATAACCCGAGGTTCCTGGGGACGATGATGATGACACGATGCATATGAGGTGAGTACCCTACTGAGATTCTTTTATAAGTTTCTCATTCCTCTTTCTTTCTTTCCATCTCGTCTTCAGAAAGTGATGGTGATGTTCGTGATTCCGTTGATGCTCTCACCTGGTAGATGCACGTGATCTTGTGAACCAGCTTATTATCCTTGAGGAACGTATTGCTAGACCTTGAGCGTGAAATATCTATTCCTATCTCTGAAGTGTTATTAATAGGTGCCATTAATGGATGTTTTTCCATCCATATATTATTTATGTTTTGTTGATTGCCTACACCTAGCTTAACTCTGTTGGTAGGCAAAATATCTATGTGATATGTAATTATGGATGTCATATGATGGAGCCAATATGATGTGTTCTTCATGATATGTCTATTTTTTGCTTTTATCCGATTATCGTTCACGTTATGCGCGGCTCACGTTTTCAATTATGTTTAAAAAAATGGCTCGTAATTTCACTAAGTATTTTCAAAGCATGATTAAGGAACTGAAGCAAAGAGTAAAGTCTAGTAATTAATCAGATACACCTAGGTGTATTGGGTTAATTATTAGGGTGTTACATTTTGGTATCAGAGGTTTCGGTTCTTGGAGCCTGAGGATTGGACTGGCTATGCTTCTTAAGCATAATACGTTAGAAATGTCATGTGTAAATGTTTATCATTAGGATGAGCTTGAGGATTAGAGATGCATGACCACTGTATGTTGCACGTGCCATGGTAACTTGCTCACTTTGCATGGAATATTGAGCCTGATCACCTCAGTGTTGCTGTTTTGTGTGTATAGGGACCAATGGCACGTCGAACAGACTAGGAACGCGGCAGAATAACCAAGACAACAGACCGCGAAGCACTCCGTGATGTGGCAAGGACAATGAGGATGATGATGGAACGAATGGATCAGGATCGCCAAGCTAATGCGAATCAAGGCCATGAGATCCCGAACGCTCGTTTTGGGAGTTTCGGGGAACCACAGTTTTCAAGGGGACCCTCAATCCAAATGTAGCAGATGAATGGATTCGGAATATTGAGAAGGTCTTTGCTGTAGTCCATGCTCAGAGGAGAAAAAGTCACCTTCGCTACCCATATGCTTGAGGGAGATGCCTTTTGGTGGACAGGTGCCGAAGACTCTTGGAGGCGACCGACATGGACATTGATTGGGAGCTATTTAAGGTCCATTTTTATGAGAAGTATTTTCCAGAGTCGGTCAAAATGCCAAGGACATTGAGTTTATGCAACTTGTCCAAGGAAATATGAATGTGGCCCAGGACACTGCCAGATTTGAAGAACTTATTAAGTTCTCAAGGATGTATCAGGGTAACCCGACGAGTATTGGAAATGCATTAAATACGAGTCAGGGTTAAAGGCGAAGCTTAATGTGGGGTTGCGCATTTGGAGATTAGGGATTTCTCTACTCTAGTTAACAAATGCCGCATCATTGAAGAAGGCAGAGAAAGCTGAGCACCTCAAAGTCGATAATGTCACCAAGAAGCTGACACCTCAAGGTCAACAATTCAAGAGGCAGACCGACCCCATTCCCACCTCAATCAAGACCCCAAGGTCCACAAAGGAACTTTCAACAAGGAAGGCCGAACAACAACAACCGCTATAATAACCAACAACAATCACAACAACAATAACAACAACAAAGGGAAAGCACCACAAAGAGGTCCAGCAGCACCTCCACGACCCCCACCATCCACGGAATGTCCCAAGTGCGGCAAGAATCATGGAAGCATGCCATGTCGAGCCGGAACAAATGTTTGCTACCGTGTGGAAAGCCAGGCCACTACTCTCGAGAATGCACAAAGAGGAACCCGCCAACCCCCAATCCCAAGCCGGTACCAAGGAAGGGTTTTACCGTTAATGCAAAAGACGACGAAGTCACGGAATCTCGTGGAAGGTAAGTGTAACATGCATGGTAAAAACTTAATTGTACTATATGATTCTGGCGCTTCCCATTCTTTATCTCCCACTCATGTGTTAAAAGCCTTAACTTGCATGTGACTGACCTTCCTTTTGACCTTGTTGTTTCTACCCTCCTGGAAAACCCGTTAGGACTTGTAAATGTTGTTTAGATTGCAATTTTGTTATTGAGAATAGATCCTTTGTTTTAGATCTTATTTGCTTACCCATGCGAGGTTTAGATGTGATTCTTGGCATGGATTGGCTTGAGGCCAACCGTGTGTTAAACCTATGAGAAAACCATCACTTTTCTTCCTATTCCATTGAACCTAAGAAACCTATAAGTTTGTACATAACTCTGGAAATGGAGTGGTAAGGGTGAAAGTAAAGGTTATATTTTCCTAGCCGCTAGTGATGTAGACTTTGAGCAAAGTATCGATGAGATACCAATAGTAAGGAATTATCCCGAAGTATTTCCAGATGAGATACCAGAGTTTCCCCAAGAGAGAGATAGAGTTTTCCATAGAATTGCTTCTGTGCAGGACCCATATCCATAGCCCCATACAGGATGTCCCCATTAGAGTTGACCGAGTTAAAAGCTCAATTGGAAGATTTATTGGAGAAAAAGTTTGTTAGGCCTAGTGCATCACCTTGGGGAGCCCTGTGTTGTTTGTGAAGAAAAAGGATGGAAGTATGAGGATGTGTGTTGACTATAGGCAATTGAATAAAGTGACGTGAAGAACAAATACCCTTTGCCTAGGATAGATGACTTGATGGACCAGCTTAAAGGTGCAGTATGTTTTCTAAGATTGATTTGAGGTCAGGTTACCACCAGATTAGGGTGAGAGATGAAGATATACCGAAAACGGCCTTTCGCACTCGATACGGCCATTTTGAGTTTGCAGTAATGTCCTTTGGATTAACCAATGCTCCAATTTTTATGGATTACATGAATAGGATCTTTAGACCCTATTTAGATCAGTTCGTGGTTGTCTTTATAGATGACATTCTCATCTACTCTAAGACCCACGAGGAGCATGAACGCCACCTAACCATAGTACTGGAAATCCTGAAGGAAAAGAAACTATATGCCAAGCTTTCTAAGTGTGAATTCTGGTTGGATGAGGTGAAATTTTTAGGGCATGTAGTATCTAAGAAAGGAATTGCTGTAGATCCTAGTAAGGTGGAAACGGTTGTAACTGGGAAAGACCAACCACGGTAACTGAAGTAAGGAGCTTCTTAGGTTTAGCTGGTTATTACCGTCGGTTTATCAAGGGATTTTCCAGATTTCCCTACCTTTGACCAAGCTAACTAGGAAAAACACCCTTTTTCATGGACCCAAGAGTGAAAAGAGCTTTCAAGAGCTGAAACACAAGCTAACCTCAACCCCTCTTTTAGTGTTACCCAACCCCAATGTGCCTTTCGAAGTGTACTGTGATGCTTCGAAAGGTTTGGGTTGTGTATTGATGCAAGATAGGCAAGTGGTGGCCTATGCATCAAGACAACTCAAGCCACATGAGGCAAATTACCCTACCCATGACCTTGAGTTAGCCGTCGTGTTTGCTCTAAAGATTTGGAGACACCATTTATAGGAGTGAGGTTTGAGGTGTTTTCCAATCACAAGAGTTTGAAATATCTCTTTGATCAAAAGGAGCTAAACATGAGGCAAAGAAGGTGGATGGAGTTCTTAAAAGATTATGATTTTGGGTTAAACTACCATCCAGGCAAAGCTAATGTTGTAGCTGATGCTCTAAGTAGAAAATCTTTACAAGTATCCCATTTGATGGTGAAGGAGGTTGAGTTAATTGAGCATTTTAGAGACCTAAACCTAGGAATGACCTTGACCACTAAGGGCATAAGAGCTTGCCATCTTAGTGTGACGAGTGAATTCAAGGAAAGAATTGCTCAAGCCCAAAGGGAAGATACGGAATTTCAAGAAACCTTAGAGGCATAAGAGCTGATAAGTTGAAAGGTTTTACCCAAGGGAATGATAGTTTGTGGAGGTTTGAAGGTCGTATATGTGTACCTGCTAGTGGTGACCTCCGAAAGGACATTTTGGAGGAAGCCCATAAGAGTCATTTCACCTTCATCCTGGTGCCACCAAGATGTATCAAGATTTGAAGATGTTCTGGTGGCCTGGATTGAAGAAGGATGTGTGCACATGGGTGAATAAGTGCTTGGTGTGTCAAAAGGTGAAGATTGAGCACCAAAGACCCTCTGGAATGTTGCAACCCCTACCAATCCCCGAGTGGAAGTGGAATAGTATCTCCATGGATTTTGTAACTGGACTACCGAGGACCCAAGCGAATCATGACGCCATTTGGGTAATAGTGGATCGG
The DNA here is from genome assembly GCA_030441495.1 of Dalbergia oliveri. Lineage (NCBI taxonomy): Eukaryota > Viridiplantae > Streptophyta > Magnoliopsida > Fabales > Fabaceae > Dalbergia > Dalbergia oliveri. The sequence goes on from JAMLFY010000682.1 coordinate 18,627, forward strand.
TTGACTAATCAGCCCACTTTTTACCTATTAAGGTGACTTATTCCTTGGATAGGTTAGCACTATATATTCAGGAGATAGTAAGGTTACACGGAGTACCGTCGACGATAATCTCGTCAGATCCGCGATTACGTCACGATTTTGGGGAGCCTTTCAGAAGGCATTTGGCTCAAGCTGTGTCTAGCACGGCTTATCACCCCCAACGGACGGTCAATCTGAAAGAACTATCCAAACTTTGGAGGATATGTTAAGGGCATGTGTTTTGGATCAAAGGGGAGTTGGGATAAGTACCTCATTATTGAATTTGCATATAACAACAGTTATCATGCAAGTATCGGTATGGCACCATACGAGGCCCTCTATGGACGGAAATGTCAATCTCCCTTATGTTGGTATGAACCCAGAGCAAAGTTTACTTGGACCTGATATTGTGAGGGAAACAACGGAACAAATCAAGAAGATTAGGGATAAGATTCTTCCTGCTCAAAGTCGCAGAAAACTATGCGGACAAGCGGAAAACCGCTAGATTTTCAAGAAGGGGACCATGTGTTCCTAAGGATCACCCCCACCACAGGCATAGGCCGAGCAATGAAAGTAAAGAAATTGAGCCCAGATTTCTTGGCCCATTTGAAATCCTTAGCAAAGTAGGATCTGTAGCTTACCGTATAGCCCTTCCCCAAGTCTGTCCAACCTTCATGATGTTTTCCATGTCTCCAGTTAAGAAATATCATTCTAACCCAAGTCATGTACTAGAGCCAGAACATGTACAATTAAGAGATGACCTAACGTTTAACTTACCACCCACGAGAATCGTTGACCGAGGAGTTAAGCAATTAAGAAAAGGCTGTACCCTAGTCAAAGTAGCATGGGGACGAGGTGAAACCGAAGAATTACATGGGAGCTGGAATCAGACATGCAAGCACAATACCCGAGCTATCTAGGTAACGAATTTCGAGGGCGAAATTCTTTTTAAGGAGGGGAGTAATGTAACGCCCCAATTTTTACTGTCATTTAGAAATTACCGAATTACCCTAGGTAATTTTATAAATTTGAGACCAAACAATCCTCAATAAAGGAATATAACATTAGAAGAAAGGTTAGGAGCAATTCGTGTGAAGTTGCAAACCCGAATTTCTGTACGTGTAAAATGACCAAAATGCCCCTGAGGTTATTTTACTCAAAATGAGGATCGTGGGCCCCACCCATCCTCAAGGGGATGTTTTGATGATAATAAGGGATTGTTTGTGTTATGTGTGTTAATAGAGGAGAAGAATCCTAATTTTGAGTTCGACGCGAAATGACCAAAACGCCCTCCGCGTTTTAACTCCATTTGCATGCGCTGAGCCCGAACCTCACTAAAATGTTTTAAAAGGTGTTTTTAAGCTATGATTAACCATTGGTTAAGCTCGGGTGGTCTCGGGCAATTTTTAAGTAAAATGACCATTTTGCCCCTGTCTTTGTGCAGTTTTGCAAATTTTGAGATTTTTGATTCGTATAGCGAAACCTAAGCAATATTAGGCTCAAATTAAAGCTTATTAAATTCTAATTATTAATCTAGAGTCAAAATTATTTATTTAGATTGATTAGAACCTAAAATTGCTTAAAAACACTCAAATTGCTTACTAATTCACCTAAGCCCTTAATTGTAAATTCTCTAATTTGCAAAGATACCTACCTACACCTAAATAATACATGGAACACACAAATTTCTCTTCCTTGGGCTGTAATGCACGAAATTATTGGCCATAATGCATCAGAAAATTTGTCAAAGCACAAAACCAAGGTATGAAAACAAGGAATCATGATGATTCCATGTTTTAAGCCACCAAACAAGATGATTTTTCTTCCTTGTTTCCTCCTCAAATTTGGTCAGATTTTCCTCCTTTTCTTGTCCATTTATGAGCTTCAAAATCTCTATAAATAGGCATGCTTAAGGAGTGTTAGAAGCCTTGCTCATAATTACACAATTCTAGTTTTTAGAAGCACCAAAAGCTTTCTTTCCTCCTCCTCTTGGCTGAAACTTCTTCTTCAATTTTCAAAGAGATTTTCTTTCATTTCACTCAAGAAACCAAGTTCTCTTCCTTTCCTTCAAATCAAATTAGGTAGGGAGTTGTCTTTAAGTTTATTTCTATGCTTTGCTAAGTGTTGTTCTTGGTTCAAAATGATGATTTCATGGACTTTCTCTAGTTTTTCCATTTGGTTTTCTTCTTTCTTTTCCTTTAAACATTTCGGCCATAAGGCCTATATGGGAATATGATGATAGCTTGATGATGAGGACCTTGAGTGTTGGTTGTAAATCCATCACAAGTTAGGCCTCTAAAGCTTGAAAATTCCACTTGATGCAAAACTTTAAAGAATGATGTTTTTATGATGTAAAAATAAAGATCTTGAGTTTAGAACTTGAAAGATGTATTTTTCACTTTGTCTTGCTAAGATATATTGGGTTGAATTTATATTTCTCTAAAGTCTTGGAGGAGCTCTAGTAAAGAAATAAAATGAACTTGCATCCATGTTTAAGTTTATGCCTTGCATAACCATGTTTACTTTCTATGTCATCACTAAATTCTCAAGAATGAATAAATGAACTTGCATATTCATGTTTAAATTTCCAAGCTTGCATTTCATGTTTATGTTTCAAGTTGTCACTTAATCTCTAAAGATAATAAAGAGGTTGCATCTCATATTTATTTTATGCTCTCACTTTATTTTATAATGGCTAAAAGAATCAATGCATGACATGTTTATTTTATGTCATCACCTAAAGAATCCTAGAGCTCAAAGACTTGCCCAAGTATCACAAGCAAAGTTGGAACCATGGTAATAAACTTCAATTTCCTTAAGATTATTGGAGTCAAAGAATTCATTCTTTAAGAAGTCTTGAGTTTGGAGCTTAATAAGAAAGAATTCTCTTCTCCCTTCACCGGTCCAATGCGACTACCGCGCTCTTTCTTATTTTTCTTTAGATTCTCTTCTCCCTCCACTTGTCCATGCGACTACGCCGCTCAGTTTCTTGCATATCATGTTTATAATTCCAAGTTATCACCTTATAAAGACAAGATTAAAATGAGGTTGCATAGCATGTTTATGATTCTAGTTATCACCTAAATCTCTAAAGCTCAAGACTTGCTCCTTTTATCTTAAGTGAAAATTTTAATCATGAAGATTCTTTCAATGTATAAATCGGCCTCATGATTAAGGTAGGCCTAAAGTGATTTTAAATAAGCTACTGATTTAGTTCTAAAATTTCTTTCAAGATTAACAAAAAGAATTAGTTTTTAAAAGAGTTTTAAGGCTTTGCAAAGATTTTACGGAAACTAGTATCTTACATGTACTTAAAATGTGATTTTAAGCAATTATGTGAGGTTCATGATTCAGCCACTAATCTGAGTTTAGTACTACTGTATGATGATGGTTTAATATGTTTGAAGTTGTGATAATTATGGTTTATTGCTAAAGGAATGATTCTATGCATGTTAGAGATAAAACTAGCTTCCTAGAAAACCGTAAAAGCAAGATTTCTAGAACTTTAGAGAATGAAATTTATGCATTCTGTCCAGACCTTTAGTGCCTTAAGAACCAGATTTTATTATGTTTAGATAAGGGAGAATGATTCATAATTGGTTTAGTAATTAATTTTAGCATCATAGGGAAAGCCGGTAACAAGAAAGGGTTAAAAATGCAACTTCTAGCATGTAAAACCTTAAGAACAACTACCTATATGCTGTCCCATATAGTCTAATAATGTTCTTAGGACTTATAATTGATGGTAATAAGTCCCTTAGATGCATAATTAATTAGTTCAATAATTAAGGTTGCCCGATTCTAGAGTTTCGTTGTTTAAGAAGCTTTTTGATAAGGATTTATGATGATGCCTCTTTGATGTTTTAAATGATAAGTCTATGTAGTGATTTGATGCTTATTAAGTATTTGACGTCATTGAATGATTTCCTGGCTTGCATGTTATAGTTGCTGTTGCAAACAATGAGAATGCTTATGCATGAAATAATGAAATATTCTTTGTTATTTAAAAATTTACCCTTGTTGTTGGAAGAAAGTATATTACTGGAAAGTGTAATTTGGAAAGGTTCTGGCTAGGAAAGACTTGGTATTTAAGCGTGTTCATTTGTGACCCACCTCTTTCCTGGAATCTCCCAGATGCATGATTACAGTTGGTATATATATTATTCCAAATAAGACTATAAACGAGAAAATGTTATGAATGATTATGAATTGAGAATTGTATTATGATATAACATGCAAAGACTTAATGGTGACTTAAATTTATGAGGAATGATCCTTGGACCATCAGACTATAGGTGGTGAAAAGGTGATTCTTGCCCCTAAACCGTCTCTCAAAAGGGTAGTTCGGATTTTAACTTATCAAAAGGGATAAGTATATGCTAGTGACGATAAGGTATAAGCTCATAACCTAGATTACTTCCAAAAGAGTGGAGTATAGGGTGGCCCAGGAAAATGATGATGAAAGTAACTTTAAGTCACCTAAGAAACTAAGTAAATGCATTATGTGAATATGATGTTCTGTATGCATAGTATATTATGAGATGATGATGAGAAATATGATGTTCTGTATGCATAGTATTATAAAATGATGATGTGGAATATGATGTGATTTTATGCATAACTATGTTATTATATATGAAAGGAAAAATTCATTATAAACATGACATGCTAAGTTTATGATGCATTATAAGACGCATGATTAAAACGATGAACTTCGGAAAGTATATTTTCAAACTTAATAAATCAATCTTAGCATGCTCACTATTTCATAATAACCCCGAGGTTGAGGACGATGATGATGACACAATGCATATGAGGTGAGTACCTACGAGATTCTTTATAAGTTTCTCACTCCCTTCTTTTCTTTCCATCTCTCTTCAGAAAGTGATGGTGATATTCGTGATTCCGTTGATGCTCTCACCTGGTAGACTTGATCCTGAACCAGCTTATTATCGTTGAGGAACGTATCGCTAAACTTTGTGCGTGAGCTTGGATATCTATTCCTATCCTGAAGTGTTATTAGTAGGTGCCGTTAATGGATATTTTTCCATCCATATACTATTTATGTTTGTTTGATTGCCTACATCTAGCTTAACTCTATGGTAGGAAATATCTATGTGTTATGTAATTATGGATGTTATATGATGGAGCCAATATGATGTGTTTTTCATAAATGTCCGGTTCCGCTTTATCTCGATATCGTTCACGCACATTAGGCTCACGATTTCAATTATGTTTAAAAAAAAAATGGCTCGTAATTTCATTAAGTATTTTCAAAGTATTTAAATAACTGAAGCAAAGAGTAAAGTCTAGTAATTAATCGATACAACCTATGTATTGGGTTAATTTTAGGGTGTTACATTTAGGATCCAACCCAGCCTACAGGAGGCAGCTTTCAGTCCACTGTCTAACCCTCGGTTCGTTTTAGAACAATAGTTTTTAATTCTATTGGCTAATATTATATTGTTATTTTACAATATTATTATATACAAAACAAATTTTTTTAAATATATAGAGTTTATATAATTAAAAATTATTAAATAAACATGTGATGCCAAGATTTGTCTAACAAATTAAATTTTATTATTGTTTTTTCTTTATTTTTATTCTTAAAAAATTAAGGCTACTTGATACGTTAATTTAAATATGTTTACCTACACTACATTAAAAATAGTTTAAGTATTAAGAAAACTTTAAATAAAATAAATCAAAATATAAGTTTAAATATTTATATTATTTAGCATTCCTAGGATCTAATTGAAGAACATATCCATGGTCTTCCTGGTTCGAAACTAATAGAAGAAGGGAAATATTTATATTAAAATTTAATCGTAAATACTCATGCAATCTATTGATTATATAAAATTTGAAAATGAAATTAATAATAAATTTTAAAAAATAAGTAAATATTGATCAAATAATAGTATTAATAAGTTTAGATAAATTATAATTATTGATAACAAAAAATAATATTAATTTTATTTATTTAAGTAACAAAGAAAATGGTGTTTTAGAAACAAATAAATAAAAATCATTAATATAAAAATGGTGATAGATATTTAAGGAGTGACAATAGCCACTCCATTAAAAAAGTTGAGTACCCACACTTCATGATGATAAGGAAACAAACAAAATTTACCCTACAAGTGATGCCTCAAATTAAAAACGCTTCATAGATGAATCTCTGGGTGGCATAGGAAACTATCTACATTTTAATGTTTGCTATGCAAGGCAAATTTTATTATGCATCCTATAAAATTTGACGCACCATGCACCCCTTGATTAACACACTCAACTCTCATTCTTAACCAACATCATTGCCACCTTCCGCCACCAACTTTCAATGCCACCGTCGCCCTTCGCTCCTCTATCTCGCTCCAACAACCTCTCCCTTACCTCCCTTCCTTCTCTAGCAAGCTTTGTGGTGAAATCGTGCCGTTGTGGTGAACATTTTTGGGTTGGTCGCTAAAAGTGAAATGGGTATTAACACGAGACCAACAACTCCCCTATCTCTCTCTCTCTCTCTCTCTCTCTCTCTCTCTCTCTCTCTCTCTCTCTCTACTTCCATGTTTTCAATTTGTTATAGACTATGATCCTAGGCCCGAAACCAAATGGGCTAGGCAATGGCTTTAAGGCCCAATGAGATCCAAGATAAGGATTAATCCCACTAACCCACTACATGAGGGCATAACTGCTCCACTTATTCTATATTTAAAGCCACCTGATGGCTTAATATGGGAGATTAGAAAGGTATGTAAATTTTTTATTTCTCTAAACCTCTTGGATACTCACTCACACAATTCAGGAGAGTCCTTGAGGTACACCCCATCCTTCCGAGCAAGAAGCAGGAAGATTGAATCAATAATCTCGTGTTTTGCAACCTACTAGGATACCAAGTATACCCTATCCTAATTACTACTCCCAAACATTGATGCCGTTGACGGGACACGTCTTGTTGTGAGATCTCTCCTTCTCTTGATCTATTTTTTATGTCACTTTTGTACATTGACTTTGACTAACTTTATTAAGTTTTATATTAATTGAAGTTGTGAATTGTGATTTTCTTTTTACATTCTAACAAAATTTGTGCCATTCAGAACATTTGTTCAAGAGAGACCAACGCTTCTAAGCACCGTCAACAACCTTCGACCATACAATGTGCAATAATGCCTGACATCTATTGCACACACCACACCTTGCACCTCGAGAAAATGAGAGTTGTGCTCATGGACCATTGCTATTATCTTCATGGCTATCGCATTGGAGGAAAGGCCATATAATGCAGGACGAGAAGCTCCATGGACAGCCACTCAACCTCCGCTGCTCACATCGTCTTCATCATCTCAACCTCAATCTCTACTGTGTGCCACTACAACGAGCCACCATGATTGCTTCATCCTCCACGCATTACTTTCTTTATCACTAACTGAGAGCTCCGAAGCTAGTCCACCCCTATAGCGCCTCCGTGTCCCGATATCCCACCCAACATCAACCTTAATGCAAGTAAAACAAAAAAAGAATGGAGGTGATGCACTGGCGCTTAACAACTGCGATGAAGAAGAAGAAGAAGAAGAAGAAGAAGAAAGCAAGGTGG
>JAMLFY010000683.1:0-26216 GCA_030441495.1 Dalbergia oliveri
TCTAAATTGCATTCTTTAATTCAAGATTCCTAGTCATGGAATCTTGAATAGTGTTTTCTCTCTAATTCCTTAAATTAAGGAATTGTGCCATACCTCATTTGACCAAAAGAATTATTTTAAATTACTAATCTAGTAAGATTACCCTCCTAATCAAGTCTTGACAACCTTAATTAGCCAATTACCTTACCTAAACACTTTCTTACAACTCTTAATCAAAAGCTTAATCAAAGAAACACCTAAACACATCCTTAAATCACAATTACATGAGCAAATCATCCTTCCCCCCTGGCTGAAATGTTGGCCGAATTCATGCTCTCCATTTGTGTCACATTTGATTTTGTTTCACTCAAAGAACCATGCCTTAGGGCTTGCCCATGCTTTCAACCATGCTTGCCATGCCTAAACCCATGCCTTTGCAAGAGATATTTCCTCCTCTTCCTCCTCCAAAAGGGCGCTGATTTCCCCTCCCCAAATCAGCCACAAAGTTTTATTTTCTATAAATACCAAGCTTGGAAGAACTTGGCTACACTTTAGATCATTTGCCAAGTTTAGTTTTCTTGCACTTTCTTGCATTTTCTCTCAAATTTCTCTTCATCTTGCTTGTCTATTTCCTTCCCTCAAAGAATCCTTCCACCACCACAAACAACCTTGAACCACCACTCCTTCACCTCAAACCACCTCTCAAACACTTATCTTTCCATTTCCAAGCTTGCTTTCTCAAGGAAAAATCATCTTCCTTGGTTTTCCTTCTTGGCCAAATCATCACTTCCATCAAGGAGGAGATTTTGTCTTCTCATTCCATCAAGAATCCAAGTTTCTTCTCATTTCTTCAAAGACTTCCTTAGGGGTTTATTTTCAAGTTTTTACTTGTTTTCTTTAAAGAAAGTTCTAGTTTTCTCTTGGTTCAAACTCCTTTCTCTCTTTTCTTTTCTTTCTCGGCCAAGAGGCCATTTTATGAAAATAATATGAGCTTGATGATGAGGTTTCAAGATAATGACTTGTTGATGTCATGTGAGAAACCTCTAAAGCTTGAAACAACTTGGTCTTGGACCATACATGCTTGCATTTCTTTCTTTCTTTAGTTTCATTTTTGGTTCCTTTCCTTTTCTTTCTCAAATGATTTCGGTTTCCTTTGCCTTGGTTTGAACAAAGTTTGCTAAAAATGTAAAGTAGATCACAAAAGTTTTGTTAAAGAAAATTAATCACATGATTTCAAAGAGCTCTAAGCTTACCCTTGCCAACCTTAAAGTTAGTCGGCCGTTCTAAGAGTTTTACTCTAGATTGAAGCCCATGAGCAATAAAATAAAGAATATGACTTAGTTCTTGTAGTTTTGTTTAGACAAAGTGTTGAACTTTGTATCCATTTTCTTAAGCTTGATGATGAAGTTCAAACCTTAAGACTTTTTTGAAGTCTAGGTGCTAAGAACTCTAAAGCTTGCCTTATGATACATAATGGGTTGAGGTTTATGTTCCTTTAAAGTCTTGCAAAGAGCTCTAGCTAAGATCTAAAATAAGATGCATTCATGTTTACTTTAATGCTTTGCATAGCATGTTTATTTTCAAGTCATCACTAAACAACTTAAAGATTAAAACAAGAATGTGCATCCTCACTTAATAAATCTCAAAGCCTACCTATTTCAACCTTAAAGTTGATTGTTGATTTGGGTAAACACCTTAAGAGGCCTAGAGCACTAAAATAAAGAGTTGAACCTTGAATCTCATGTTTACTTTCTTGTCTAGCATGTTTAAATTTTATGCCATCACTTAAACTCTAAAGATAATAAAAAGATGCATCTCATGTTTACTTTATGTCTTCACTTTATTTCTAATGAAAATAAAAAATGAGGTGCATAGCATGTTTAAGTTTATGTCATCACTTTAATGATCTAGAGCTCAAAGACTTGCCCAAGATCCTATGTAAGGTTTTTAAGAAAATGTTGGCATTCTCAAAGAAGCCATTCGGCCTTGTGGTGATGATGATGGACTTAGTATGAGTTCCTCTAATCACAAGTGTCCATAGTTTATGTTTTGTAATTTTTCTAAGCTTAGGAGCACCTAAGCAACATTATGAATGAAGTTATATACTTTAAATCTATTTTGTGAACAAATTAATTTAGCTACTGACCTCATGTGTAAGTGCATGATTTTAATGAAAGGATTTGAGTTAAAAGAGTTTTGAATCCCTAGAATTATTCCAAGAGAAAACTAGCAACTTGTATGCATTTTAATTCACAAGATTATGTGATTTTATGGGCTTATGATTTCGGTTCTGCCCTTCATGATTGGCTACTGTATAAATGCTGTTCTAAGGTGTTAAAATGTGTAAAATTATGTTTGAGTGAAGCAAGGATCGATTTAGAGAAGTTAGAAAGAATAAGTAACTTAAAAGGTTCAAGAATGAGAATTCTAGAACACTTTAATGCACAAATATGCAAACCTGTTCCAGCATGATTAATTCAAGTATAAATGGTTCATAATCAGTAAGACATGTGTAAAATCCCTTCATAAATGATTAGGTATTAATTTCTAAGCTTAAGGTGATGATAAGAACTTAAAATAGGAATTCTAGTACACTTAGACATGGTAAAATGTAATTCTGTCCAGCATAGTTAAATTGAGGGAAAGTGACTTATAACTTAGTGAATATGCCTAGGAATCCCCATATTTGTTTTAGGAGTTAATTATAGAGCCATAGGTGAAGACGGATCTTAAAAAGGGTCTAAAACGGGAATTCTGAACCCCGTAATCATATAATAATTTTCTACCCAAAATGCATAGTGCTGTTTGGAATTGTTAAGGAGCCTAAACCTTAGTAAGAATTATAGGTGATGATCCCTTAGTGTGATAATGATCTATAAAAAGTGTTAGAATAATTAGAATATAAGTTTAAGACCCGTAAGGGTCAAAGCATAAGACACTATGAGGTAGGAAGTGTGATGTGAGTATGAGGGCGAGTGAGCATATTCTTAATGATGTGATTATGTTAATATCTTAAGTATGAAATGTTATGTGGCATGATGATGTGATGATGTGGTATGTCAAGTTTAAAATGCATGAGAATATGAAATATGAATGAAGGATATGTTATATGAGGTTCTAAGGTTATATGCTCATGTTGCATCCATAAAAGATATGATAATGTGGAAATGATCCCATTATGACTTCCCGAGTTAAGGGTTGTACCTGGGTGATCAAGAAAGAAATATGATTCCCCTCTTTTAGCCCGTATAAATCTAGCGACGGCTAGTTAGGATGAGCTCATTCCTAGGCGATAGGTGATTAGGAAGTGTACGCAGATTTTTCTATCGTTAGAAATTACCGAATTACTCTAGGTAATTCTTATATAAAATTTGAGACTGAACAATCCTCAATAAAGGAATATAACATTAGAAGAAAGGATAGGAGCAATTCGTGCAAGAGTAAAAACCCAAATTTCTGTACGTGTAAAATGACCAAAATGCCCTGAGGTTATTTTACTCAGAAAATGAGGATCGTGGGCCCCACCCGTCCTCAAGGGGATGTTTTGATGTTAATAAGGGATTGTTTGTGTTATGTGTGTTAATAGAGGAGAAGAATCCTAATTTTGAGCTTGGACACGCGAAATGACCAAAACGCCCTTGCGTTTAACTCCAATTTGCGTGCCGACTGAGCCCGAACCTCACTAAAATGTTTTAAAACATGTTTTTAAGTTATGATTAACCATTGGTTAAGCTCGGGTGGTCTCGGAGATTTTTAAGTAAAATGACCATTTTGCCCTCTTTGTAGTTTTGCAATTTTTGAGATTTTTGATTCGTCTAACGAAACCTAAGCAATATTAGGCTCAAATTAAAGCTTATTAAATTCTAATTACTAATCTAGAGTCAAAATTATTTATTTAAATTGATTAGAACCTAAAATTGCTTAAAAACACCCAAATTGCTTACTAATTCACCTAAGCCCTTAATTGTAAATTCTCTAATTTGCAAATACCTTACCTACACCTAAATAATACATGGAACACACAAATTTCCTCCTCCTTGGGCTGTAATGCACGAAATTATATGGCCTCCATGCATTAGATTATTGGCAAATTTGGCACAAAGCTCATGTAAAGAAAAAAACAAAAAATTCCCTAAAACATGGCATAAAACATGCCTTAAACAAAAATATGATTTTCTCCCTTTGTTCCCCCTCAAAATCAACCACCCATGCCTCCTCCTTTGTCCATTCATGAGCTCCAAAATCTCTATAAATAGGCATGCTTAAGGAGTCTTAGAAGCCTTGCTCATAATTGCACAATTTCAAGTTTTTCCAAAGCACAAAAACTTTCTTTCTTCCTTCCCTTGGCTGAAATTCTTTCTTCAACTTTTCAAGAATATTTTCTTTCATTTCACTCAAAGAAACCAAGTTCTCTTCCTTTCCTTCAAACCAAATTAGGTAGGGAGTTGTTTTTAAGTTTATTTCTATGCTTTGCTAAGTGTTGTTCTTGGTTCAAAATGATGATTTCATGGACTTTCTCTAGCTTTTCCATTTGGTTTTCTTCTTTCTTTTCCTTTGAACATTTCGGCCATAAGGCCTATATGGGAATATGATGATAGCTTGATGATGAGGACCTTGAGTGTTGGTTGTAAATCCATCACAAGTTAGGCCTCTAAAGCTTGAAATTTCCACTTGATGCAAAACTTTAAAGAATGATGTTTTTATGATGTAAAAATAAAGATCTTGAGTTTAGAACTTGAAAGATGTATTTTTCACTTTGTCTTGCTAAGATATATTGGGTTGAATTTATATTTCTCTAAAGTCTTGGAGGAGCTCTAGTAAAGAAATAAAATGAACTTGCATCCATGTTTAAGTTTATGCCTTGCATAACCATGTTTACTTTCTATGTCATCACTAAATTCTCAAGAATGAATAAATGAACTTGCATTCTCATGTTTAAATTTCCAAGCTTGCATTTCATGTTTATGTTTCAAGTTGTCACTTAATCTTCAAAGATAATAAAGAGGATGCATCTCATATTTATTTTATGCTCTCACTTTATTTTATAATGGCTAAAAGAATCAATGCATGGCATGTTTATTTTATGTCATCACCTAAAGATCCTAGAGCTCAAAGACTTGCCCAAGTATCACAAGCAAAGTTGGAAAATGGTAGTATCCTAAGGATGCATATTTCCTTAAGATTATTGGAGTCAAAGAATTTATTCTTTAAGAAGTCTTGAGTTGGAGCTTAATAAGAATTCTCTTCTCCTTCACCGGTCCATGCGACTACCGCCGCTAGGTTTCTTATTTTTCTTTTATTAAGATTCTCTTCTCCCTCTACTTGTCAGATGCGGACTACGCGCTCAGTTTCTTGCATCATGTTTATATTTCCAAGTTATCACCTTATAAAGATAAGATTAAAATGAGTTGCATAGCATGTTTATAATTCTAGTTATCACCTAAATCTCTAAAGCTCAAGACTTGCTCCTTTTATCTTAAGTGAAAATTCTAATCATGAACATTCTTTCAATGTATAAATTGGCCTCATGATTATGGAGGCTTAAAGTCTTATAATTTCTTTAAAGTTTAACAAAAAGAATTAGTTACTAAAAGAGTTTTGAAGCTTTGCAAAAATTATACGGGAAACTAGTACTTTATGTATACTTGAAATGTGGTTTTATGCAATTATATGAGGTTCATGATTCAGCTACCTATTCTGAGTTTAGTACTACTGTATGATGATGGTTTAATATGTTTAAAGTTGTGATGATTATGATTTATTGCTAAGAGAAAAATTCTATGCATGTTAAAAATAAAACTAGCTTCCAAAACTGTAAAAGCAAGATTTCTAGAACTCTAGAGAATGAAATTTATGCATTCTGTCAGAACCTTTAGCAGCCCTAAGAACCAAGTACTATTATGTTTATATAAGGGAGAATGATTCATAATTGGTTTAGTAATTAATTTTAGCACCATAAGGAAAGCCGTAGCAAGAAAGGGTTAAAGATGCAACTTCTAGCACACCATAAAGCCTTAAATATAACCTACTGCCTATGCTGTCCCATGTGGTTTAATAATGTACTTGAAGGTTATAATTAAGGGTAATAATGATAATGAATCCCTTAGATGCATAAGAAAGTAAGATAATGATTGAGGTTACCTGATTCTAAAGTTGTGGTTATTTAAGGGAGCTTTTCGGTGAGAAATTATGATGATGCCTCTTTGATGTTTGAAATGATAAGTCTATGTAGTAATTTGATGCTTATTAAGTATTTGATTTCATTGAATAACTTCATGGTTTGCATGTTATAGTTGCTGTTGCAAACAATGAGAATGTTTATGCATCCTCATGATTATGAATTAAGAGTTGTATTATGATATAACATGCAAAGACTTAATGGTGACTTAAAATATATGAGGAAATAACCCTTTGGACCCATCAGACTATAGGTGGTGAAAAAGTGATCCTAAGAAAATGATCCTTTGGACCCATCAAACTATAGGCGGTGAAAAGGTGATTCTTGCCCCCTAGTCCGTTCTCTCAAAAGGGTAGAGAGAATTTTTACTTATCAAAAGGGATAAGTATATGCTAGTGACGACTAGCAAGGTATGAGCTCATAACCTAGATTACTCCCAAAAGGGTGGAGTATAGGGTGGCCCAGGAAAATGATGATGAAAGTAACTTTAAGTCACCTAAGGAATTAAGTAACGTATTATGTGATTATGATGTTCTTCTATGCATAGTATTTATGAGATGATGATGAGAAATATGATGTTCTTCTATGCATAGTATTTATGATATGATGATGAGGAATATGATGTGGTCTTATGCATAACTATGTTATTATATGTGAAAGGAAAAGTTCATTATAAACATGACATGCTAAGTTTATGATGCATTACAAGACGCATGATTAAAATGAATGGACCTCGGTAAAGTATATTTCCGAACTAATAAATGAATCTTAGCATGCTCACATTTTCATAATGAAACCTGAGGTTCCTGGGGACGATGATGATGACACGATGCATATGAGGTGAGTACCCTACTGAGATTCTTTTATAAGTTTCTCATTTCCCCTTTCTTTCTTTCCATCTCGTCTTCAGAAAGTGATGGTGATGTTCGTGATTCCGTTGATGCTCTCACCTGGTAGATGCACGTGATCTTGTGAACCAGCTTATTATCCTTGAGGAACGTATTGCTAGACCTTAGCGTGAACTCAGATATCTATTCCTATCTCTGAAGTGTTATAAATAGGTGCCATTAATAGATGTTTTTCCATCCATATATTATTTATGTTTTGTTTGATTGCCTACATCTAGCTTAACTCTATTGGTAGGCAAAATATCTATGTGAAATGTAATTATGGATGTCATATGATGGAGCCAATATGATGTGTTTTTCATTATATGTCTATTGTTCTGCTTTATCCTGATTATCGTTCACGTTATGCGCGGCTCACGTTTTCAATTATGTTTAAAAAAAAATGGCTCGTAATTTCACTAAGTATTTTCAAAGCATGATTAAGGAACTGAAGCAAAGAGTAAAGTCTAGTAATTAATTAGATACGACCTAGGCGTATTGGGTTAATTATTAGGGTGTTACAAGGAGTTTTGGTGACCATGATAAAATTGCCGGGACCGGCATGTTGGGTGGATTTTGGCGACCATGATGAGGGTGGAAAAGTGGAATAATGGAAAAAGTTATGAAAGGAACTCACGGAGTTCAAGTATGAAAAAGTAAAAGACGTACATGCATATGTTTCATTGATACTTTAATTAAGTGATATGTGTTATCTACGTATCCTGTCATGCTCAAGTATTGCCATGCATACAAAAAATATCTGCTGCATTCATACCATGAAGACTCATGCAAAAAGGAACCCACTTCGGATAATAAGACTTGAGAAATTAAAATTGAACCTATGCATGTATACCTTTTTCATAATGAAACCCAAAGTGGCTGGGCGGCGACGATGACACTTGTGTTAAGTCGGGAACCCTGAGAATCTTGTATAAGTATTCTCACCCCTTTTGTTTTCCCTCCCGTGTCGTCTCCAGACGGGATTGCGGATGTTCGTGATTTTCCTTGAAGCGCGAGCGTAGGAGTTACACATCGGATTAAAGGATGCAAGTGGAAGCTTGAAGACTAGTCTAGCCTGTTTATGATTATGTTTAGCATTAGCTAACCTTGTTTGATGTATCTAGTATCTTGAGGTGTCCTTATATTTATAAGGGCATTGTTGTTTTGTTATGATTTTAATATAATACAAGTTATGTTGTGTTTATTCTATGGTTTATTTATGATTGTTATGGTGATGTATACTTGGGTGTTATGTTTCTTGTTTAGTAGTCGGTCCTTATGCGCATGCGTGGCTCGCATTTTAAGTCTTAAGTTCAAAAAGAAAAATTTAGTCGTATTTTTAGTACTCGTATTTTAAAGAAAGCCAAGTCAAGTTCTGAAACGAAGATGTAACCGCTAATAACTAGCCAAATGCGACTCGAGCGTATTAGGTGAAAGTTAGGGTGTTACAGGTATATACATAGAAACTAATATCATCCTACTAACGACGCTCCTGAGAGGGAGGAAGACAGCCAAACCCATGAGTGAGGTCATTGGGGGTCCGAAGACGCCTACGAGATGAACATGAGCTCTCGGCATAAACAGGTGGCTCCTCTACCAGCATGCTGGACTCCCCTCATAGGCTGTGTCACCGTGGCCTCTCCATCTCTGCCACTTCCTACATCCCTGGAATGGTTCAAGGAGCTACCTGATGAATGCTAGGAAGGATACTCCTCTGATGGATCCGACCATGGCTCGGTAGGCCGACGAGGTGATCAAGGTGTATAGATAGGGAAACTCCAGAGGGAGGCAGGTTTGGCCACAAGGGAATCTCTATGCGGATGGGTGCGCTCGTAAACAAAATCATCAGGAAAAAGGGTAGCGATGGAGAACCAAAAGCTGGTATCTGGATGTGCGAAGGGACGGTCTAAGAAAACAAATAAGCGGATGACATATCGACCTACGAAATGATACGACTGGTTGGTATGATCGAAATGCATTTCCTAGGTGGGAGCATCAACGTAAATCACGAATGTGGCCATCGCCCTTTGAAGATGAAATGGAAAGAAAAGAGAAATGAAAAACCTGAACATGAATCGCAGGAGGACTCTTGCCTCTAGACATATGTCATCATCTTCATCTTCAGGAACCTTGGGTTTCATTATAAAAGCAATGGACATAATAAGATTCATTTACTAAGTCTAAAAGCCGTTAGCCGAGGTCCATGTCTTTTAGCCTGATTCTTAATGCTATGAGTGCATCATACCTCATCATAAATGCATAGCAATGCCTTATGAACACATGTCGTAAGAATCATAATAAATCAATATGGCATAAAGAACACAAGCTATCATAACTTGATCTTTCCTCTTTAATATCTTAGGTGATTTAACTTTCTTGCTTTCTTTTAAGGGCTACCCTATTACTCTCTCCTCTTAAGAGTTCTAGGTTATGAGGTCATACCTAACTATTCGTCACTAGTCTAGTGCGGGATAGGAGGCACACGATCACCTTTCATAACCATTAATTCCTAGAGTCTAAAGGATCACCTCTTTGGGTCACCTCCTATAAACATTAATTCCTAGAGTTGAAAGATCCTGTATTGGATCACCTCTTATAACCATTAATTTTTGGAGTCTAGAGGATCATTTCCATGCGTTTTATGTCACCTTTAGTATTAGCATGTTATTTAGAGATGCAAAATAAGCATACAGGCATAGCCATCATCATAACTCATGGTTCAACACTTTATGTACAAGAATAAAATTGAAACAAGAAAAAGAGAATAAAATTTTAGGAAAAATTAATTTTGGATTAATAGCTATTAGCTACGTGATGTATCCTCTGGTGCAATGAGGAAGTCAAAACCATGTCATTCTAAATAAAATATTTATTGGTTGATTGATTTTATTTCCTTTGAAAAAGGAATTGAGAATATCAAACTGTTGACCAAAAACGTTAACCATCAATAGAAAAATAATGTGTGCCAGCATTGCAGAATACATGTAGATCTACAAGAATATTATAATTATAGAGAAAAAAAACCTATATAATATTTGATTAGGTAGTCTTTAATTATAATAAACAACCCCCAATATAACCTTATCATATATACACCTAGTGCAAAAAATGTGCACATATATATATATATATATATGATAAAATAATAAAACAATTAATACTTGAAGTATATCCCTTAAAGAATGATACAATTAAAATTTGCCAACACAACAATGCTGTTACCACAAATAAATACATAACATGTGCAATGAACCACAATGCAAGAACTAAAACAACCTATGTTAAAAAAATCTAGTCCTAAACAACCCATTCAAGAACAAAAAGAAAACCAAAGCCCAAACCCACCTAAACTGAAAAAATGGCCTAACCTTGATACAACTAAGAAAAATAGCCAACAAAAAGATTATACTCCTAGCCCAAAAAGAGAAATTAATAACAACTAAAAGGCTTTATGATGAACTAGGGATTTCAGAATGAGTATGGGCTTGCACTCTCTCACACACGCACTTGGGCATTCTCTCACAAATACACCATCATACACGCGCCTCTCTCTCTCACGTGCACACACACACAAACAGGTCTCTCCCACTCACACACACGACACTCTTCCTCTCAGCCAAACACAAGCACTCACACATATCTCACTTTGTCTCATACATGTATTCACCAAGAGAAATAAAGAAATTTGAAGACAATGAGAGAGAGTGAACGCGGAGAAGAAGGAAAACGAGAGAGAGAGACCGAGAAGAGGAAGAGGCCATAGAGCAAGGCCATGGCACCGAACCAGTCCACCAACACGCGGCGACGCTAGTTAGAAGCAAATTGGTTGAAGCCATGCATGAGGGGAAGGTGGCGCGGAGGTCTTGTGTGCGGCCGATGAGGGATTCACGGAGGAGAGGAGCGAGTGAGCTGTGCCTTGGCCTTGGAAGAGAGCTCAGCGGTGGGGGAAGAGGTATGTTGAGGCCGAGAGAGGGAGCCACGAAGTCCATGATCGCTCATGGAGAAAGAAAGGAGGTTGGTGATGGCTCCATGGTTTCTAGATTTGAAGAACTTTTAGTGGCCAGCTGGAAGAGAGGTACCGATCTTCACAATGGTTGGTTGGCTTGGCCGCGATTCGTGCCCTGGCCAGAGGAACGTGGTAGTGCACACAAGGCGAGGTTTGCGATGGAAGGAGCCGTGATTCACGGTGGTGGTTGCGTGAATGGTGACCACGACTAGCTGGAGAGGAGTGGCTGTGTGTACCAGCCCTCGGTCACGCAACGATGAGTGGGCTCGTGGAATGCAAATGGTGTAGGGACATAAGTGTTGCCGACAGGCGCGATGGCGGTGAATTCCTCGTTCCTTTCCGCATCTATTTCTATCCCCCTTTATTTATTTATTTATTTTTGGTATGTTTATAGACTGCGGGATATTCTGATGTGTTTGAATGCTGAACATTCATTCTAGACTTTTGAACTCTTTGGTTGTGTTTGGCTTCGAATGATTGAGTCTTGGGTTTATTTATTGTGACTTTAAGACTGAAATTATTTCTAGATGGTATTGATTGTAAGGTTATCTTGATGCTGACAAATGGTTTTTTTTTTTTATTGCTGATAGGTTTGGGTTTGTGATTTTGGGTTTTTTGTTGTGGTTTGTGTGCGAATTGAGAATGGGAGAGCTATAGTGTATGCATGTTCATGTGTGATTTGTGTAACATCCCTTACCGCTTTATGGATTGACGACTATTCGCACAAACCAACATGGGTCTTTTCAACGTGCTTTGTTCTCACTCACACGCTTCCTAGGAAAACTTTCCAGGAGGTCACTCATTCCAAAATTACCCCAAGTCAAGCATGCTTAACTATGGAGTTCTTTCGTGATGGGCTACCAAAAAGAAAGATGCATCTTTGTGGCATAGGTAGTACTAATCAATTCATATAAGCCCTCCTTAACTATATAGTCCCATACCTATATAGACTCAAGATCCCTCTCATTCAGGTGTGTAATCGGTTCATTCATGTACCCCTCCGCTTAGGGCAGAAGCCACTCCTTGTCCGTGACTTCTCTCACCAGTGATCACTCCTTGCCTCGTCCCGAGTGTTACAATTTGTGATGCCAAAATAGAGGAACATAAAGTTAGGCAATAATATGAGAGCACATAACTCTTTACTTTTGTTTTTCTTCCTTTCCCTCTTTCTCAATTTGGTTCATTACCAATGTATAAAAGCCTGGAATCTTTGCTCTTGTAATTTTCCTTTTATTCTTGGAAATAAGACAGTTTTTCTTTTAAAATGAACATAATGGTAGGGATGAAAATATTGATGATGCCTCCTTTGAACTTGTTTTTTGGTAATTAATGGTTTGTTCCATGCTTTGCTAGAGCCAGCGGACCTATCCTCCATGCTCCAATCTTGCCCATCATTCTCATTCTATGGTCTTGGCAAAGTGCCCATCCTTGTGAGTAGGGAGTGCAAGGGATGGAAAATAAATGTTATAAAGTTTGAGTAGTATGATAGAATGACAAGTGTGGAGGACAAGTCATATATTCATATATGACTAGCAGTGTGAAAGAATGGAATGTGGAGGACAAGTGTGGAAGAAAGAAATGTACATTACATGAATATTGTTTAAGAATATTCATATATTCTTTTTGTAAAAAAATTTAATAGCGTATCCTTGTAACAACATGATATAGTGTCATGTGTGTGCTTGTAGTAAAGTATTTATAAATCTTTTACGGAAGTATGTGAATAGCTTAATATATGAATTAAATCCTTAAACAATAATAGTATACATGGCACTTTATAACAGGTGATGAAACGATCGTCTTGAGAGAAAGATAAAGAATATATGCTGCTCATAGATATGTGCGAGATTTAGATACCACTATTTTTGCTGAGACAAAATAAATAAATAAATAAATGTATTGTAGACTATATATGTTATTATGCAATCTTTTAAAAAATAATAAATTCGTATATTACAAAACCAAGAGAAGATGTGTCATTTTTTTTATATTATATATATTATGATTTTGATATTTTTTCTCATTAAGCATATAAAATACACTCATTACAAATGACCATAACCTTAGAAACAATACTTTATACACCCTATGTGTATTAAATCTCATACACCGTTACCTAAGTACTAATGTAACAACAGTTTTTTTATATTGTTGTGACAAAATAATTAAATGTGAATAACTTATAGAGATTTTGAAAATTTTGACAGTTATGATCACAATAATATGAGGAGTTTATAAAACAATAAAAATTAATTTAATATTATAATAAAATTCAATATGATAATATTTTAATTGGGGATATAACTAAGACCCTATAATTGGTATAATAACATAGATAAAAATAAGGATGGGGGTAAATGGATATTTTAACCCGGTAAAGTTTCTTTTATATCAATCCAGTATCAAAATAGTAATAATCGGTACACCGAAATGGTAAAAACTAATACATTGAAACACTGAATCTGTATAAATAATGGATGTTATTAAATCTAATGTACTTTTTATTCAGGACAATAAAATAAATATAGATATTTCTAATACTGATATAAGATAAATTGATTTGAAAATAGTTACACTGATAGCTTTTTCTCTAAGTAATGCGCATTTATATAAAGAAAAATTTGAAAAGATCACATTTTCTCTTCCTTCCCTATACAAGCCTTCGCGTTCCTTTCTTTCTCTCTTCACTATCTTCATGTTTTCTTCTTCAAACTCCATGAAAGCTCCATATTCTTGAAGGCTATGTCTAGATTAATCCTTAAACTAGTTCAACAACACTTTCTCTACATCAAACTCAAGCCAAAACCTTCTTTTTGCCCCTCAAATCTGTCCACGAGCTCATATAGGGGCTGGAAAGTGGGTTTGATGCTTGGATTATAGAAGAAAAAGCTAGAGAAAAGTTTAGCAAAATGCTTAGAGAAAGGTAGGAAAGATTCTATGTCTATTGCTTTGTGATTGTTTGGCTTTTTGCTGATATAAACTCTTGAAATATGTTTAAAATTGTGTTTATGAAAGCTGAAATTTATTTTCAAGATTCATATGTATGAGTTTTATAATTCAAGAATAGTTACTTGTAAAGTGATTGAATTAATATAAGAGATTTATTAAGTAAATGAGGAAATTTTTAGTTCTTTAAAAAGAATGAGGTACCTAGAGATTTTACAAGAATATAATCAGAAATAATTTTATAAACTCTCAAAGATTGGTATTTTTTTAGTATGATGATAAAGTTTCATGAAAAAGGATGAGATTTTGATCTATAGAAGAAAAACTTTGAAATCTAAGTAAGAAACTTGGTTTAATTTCCTGAAAGTTTTAAGAATTATAAAGTAAGGAATCCTATAAGTTTCTACCTGAAGAAATCTCATAAAAGTTTAGCAGACTTTAAGAAAAATCTTATAACCTAATAGCTTTTATAGAAAATTCTCATCACAGTTTAGTAGATTTTATAGCAAAATCTCATAATAGTCTAACAACTTTTATAGAAAATTCTCATCATGGTTTAGTAGATTTTATAGCAAAATCTCGTAATAGTTTAGTTGTTTTCTTTCAACAATATCTCATAAGATTCCAAGAGATTTTTTAACAGAATATCTCATAAGAATTCAGAAGATTCTGAAGAAGATATCTCATAAGAAATTTAGGAGATTTTAAAGAGAAGAGCCTCACAATAATTCAAGAGACTTAACAGAGAAAATCTCATAAGAGTTGAGGAGATTTCAAGGAAATCTCAAAGCAAGAGTATGAGATATAGAACTATTAAGAAGAGATTTTACTTGAGAATCATAAGATTTCCTAAACAAATATTAAAGATCCTCATGAAAAGAGAATATTTAAGAAATAAGCTTTATGTAATATTAATTGCTTAGTGGTAGTAGTAGACGTGCTACACCCTTTGAACTATATCATGTTGTAATCACGTCGACGTTACATCGTTATGAGGAAAAGGATGTACTGAGAATAGCAAGGCTATTGAGATGAGATGTAGTAGACGTACTCCATCTAGTGAACTATATCAAGTTGTAACGCGATGACATTACATCATTGACAGTACTATCCAATGAGAACTATATCAGAAGAGTCCTATGAGTTCTACCATTAAACTTAAAATTATCTAATAAAATTAAGTCATAAGAAATAATGACACTAATTAATGAGACCATTACATAAACAACCAAAGATACATTGCTTATTTTTGCATTAATGTTGAATATCATTGAGTAATAGGCTGTGTTTTTCCTATTGGGAATCTTTGATTCTCATTCCTACCATTATCATATTTTTACATAGATTGCTATGATGGTGACTATTTTGTGGAGATTCTTAGCTGGTATGGGCATCACAATCCCGAGTTTTTGATGAACCGATGATAGAGAATTTAGTCAATCTTTTTATTATCTTTTTTTGAATGTTGAGTAGTACCCTACCTTAACACCCTTCTAATTACCATATTTTACTCGAGTGTTAACACGGTAATTACAGAGTATTACTTACGTTTATAATTTGTACTAGGTGAAATATAATGAAGTAAAGAAATTTAGATGTGCATATTGCAAAGCTCACATCACATATATGAACATAATCTCTAAGTTTACAAGATATATATCATACTACCAAACAAGTCAGTTAACCCTTAAACTAGTTAGGGACTTCGTAACAAAAGGATTAACCATCACCTAAACCTAACCTGGGCATCCGGTCCAACAAAATCACATATCGATACAAATGAACCTGAAGACATCTAGTAGTACATCAGTCTTAGGCTGGCACCATCCTAATGATACCCTACTACCACCTACAAGCCAAGAGTCCCTGGAAACCTCACGTCCTCCTCCAGGAAGCCATTGGCCATCAGTATGATAACCTCACCTCCATGGGGCTTCCGAACCCTCAGTGGGTTTGAGTTTGAGGATGATGATGATGAGGCGGGTTCATCTCCTGGGAGGGGTGATAGTGGAGCGAATCGGAATCTCAAATACCTCTGGGTGTACCATGTGAAGGGGTACACGACGTAGGGAGAAGCCGGGTCAAACTCCTCAATAAGCATGGATGCACTAAAGGAATGGCCAGAAAGTATGTACACATGAAACTGAGTGACCTACAACATCCAGGGAGTCGAGTGGGTCATAATGCCACACCCGCTGTGGCGAGTCAAGGATGAATACTATTGATGGCATCTGCTAAATCTGAGCAATACAAGTACATCCAACTGTAGGGTGAGAATACTATAAAATTCTCAGTAGGGTAATCCCTTAATACGATGCAGAAATCAATAATAAATACATTCACATAAGAATATTCATGCAAAAATTATAAGCATCAATACTAAAGTATATACATTATGTGAAATCAAGATATAACCACAGTAATGAATTATGTATTGCTATTTGGAACCATAGAATCTCATTTCATGCATTTTTCTCTTTTTATTAACATAGGGAAGGCTTAATATCACATCAAGAGGTGTCTGTATTAGACAATTCCACAAAGGACAATAGACTACTAGGACATGAGCTCATTCCTATTCATGATCATCAGACTTCATTTTTTCCATTTCTGAATCACACACAGTTCTATTCCTAGCCGATACGTCTACCGACTTATAAAGTTTCCAGGGAAGTTCTTATTCTCGTCTTCCCTCTTTATCCCATCTAAGCCTTGTCTTTGTTTTCTCCATATGTTCAAACATGCACAAGTGAAATTTATACATACTCTTTTCTCATATAATTGCATCATGTACTTCTTGTTCTTTTCTCAATGGCATGTATAAGCCATATATATGCATTCATGCATAATGACATTTTCATTTTTTTATCATAAATCAATCATTAGAATCCATAGTATGCGTTCATTCCATACTAGTTGAATTAAAAGTCGTTATATTAGTAAATCAACACTTGGGTTCAATTCCATCATGTTGCCAGAATTTAGGCTTATGTAGAAAAATTTATTTTCCCTACCACATGGTTGATTCAAGGGCCACCAAAATCCTCCATGACTTCAATGTGTTTAAGAGGCCCTGTAAGAATTTCAACACAAATAGAGCTTTCTAACTCCTTCAGTAAATTGTACAAATTTAGTGGTCAAGGACCACTAATTCACAGGTAGACCAGGGTTCTCATAATTTTTTACCCTAGCAAATGATTGAACTAACTCATAGTAAAATTTACAGTAATATTTCCATGTGTTTACCACTTCCTATAAAAATTTCAAAGGTTGAATCAATCATTTGCTATGATAATAAAATCAGGCAATCTTATTGCTTCAGTTTCAACAATCAAGACAGCATCAGACCTATTCCAATGTCTGATTTTTTAAGGTCGTATACCACACAACCAATGCCCAAGAAAATTCATGTAGTTAGGTTAAGATGCTAGCTTCCATATATATTTTTTAAGTTCATAAGAATGAACACAAATAGGTCTTAAAATTCATGAAAATCTACTATCTAGCCAAATGATTTAGTCTACAATTCTTTAGAGGAAAATGATTTCCTAACCTCATCCAAACCCTCCACAAAAATTCAAACATCAATATCAACATAATAAAAATCTATACAATTAGAAATTTTGAATTAAAACTCATCAAAAATTTTCAAAAAAATTTTGAAGGAAAAGGCACAAGAAAACCCTACTTTGAAAGCTCTTGAGCTCTATGCTCCAAAGGATGCCCCCCTTGATTCCTCTTCACTTTATGGACTCCCAATCACACATCAAACCTCATCTAGGCAGTAAGGAAGTCAGGGATCAAAGTGAGAATTGATGGAGGTTTGGGATTTTAATTGATTAGATTTGTGGGGATTGAGGTGTAGATGAAGTTTTGTGAAGGAAGTTGGTAATTTTAACAACTCTAAACTAAGGTTATTGGATTTGCAAGCTTAGAACTCCTAAGGAATGAAAATGGTGGCTGAAGCTTCTCTTGTTGATGATGGCCGAACAAGGAGGAAAGAAATTAATGAAATTAGGTGCTTTGAGTTTATTTTATAACAAGTAAAATCATTATTGTAATATAAGGGCAAATTTCTTTATAAAAGAAACTAATGTAAATGGTTAGGATTTAATCTTGCTTTACAAGATTAAATCTTAGCCTTACACTTGGCTAAGGAAGATAAACATTATCCAATAGCAAGAGTTAGACTATCTTTCGTAAATGTCAGCACACGAAATTTTACCAAATGGGTAAACGTCATACCCGATTAAACCAATATTACCCGAAAATTAATTCTAAGTCTAAAATTTTCATTCCCACTCATTTCTAACCTTATTCCCACATTTTCCTAATTTCAGGCACCTTTAGGTCCTGAATCTAGGATTTTGCCTGTCAAATGACCTAGGCAATACTATTCACATTTTTTTTTGTTCAATCATAAGTCGTTCTCATCATTACTACACCTATCAAAATCTTAATATTCTCATTAACAAAGCCTCAATTAATTTGTAAAGAAAATTAGGGTGTTACATTACCACCCACCTTAATAAAAATTTTGTCCTCAAAATTTCATACCTGGAAACAATTCCATGATCTTTCCTCATGTTTGACTCTAGCTCCCATATGTATTCTTCACTCCCGATCAACCCCAAGCTACTTTTACTAGTTGCAGAGATTTATTCCTAAGTTGCCTGACTTTCTACCAACAATTGCAGGAGGGCTTGAAATGTCAAGTCATCCCATAACTGTATGGTTTCGGGTTCAATGATATGGTTTGGATCTGGATGATACATTATGAGTTGAGATACGTGGAAGACATCATGAAGGTTGGACAAATACGGGGGTAAGGCTATTTGATAAGCAGCTAACCCAATCCATCGAAGGATTTGGAAAGGGCTTATGAACCTGGGTGACAATTTTTTGACTCTTAGGGCTCTACCTACTCAGTAGTGGGTGTAACCTTCAGGAATACATGTTCTCCCTCTTGAAACTCTAAAGGTTTTCTTTGAGCATCAGCATAGCTCTTCCTGATGACTCTATGAGGATTTTTCTCCTAATTTGCTAGATCTTCTCGTTTGATTAACAAGATAGGGTCTTAACAACCTTGTTTCCCCCGAATCGTACCAACACAAAGGAGATTGACATTTCCTTCCATATAAAGCTTCATATGGGGCCATGCCAATACTAGCATGGTGGCTATTATTATAAGCAAACTCAACCAACGGAAGTAGTTTATCCAAGCTTCCTTTTTCTCAATCACATGCCCTTATAATATCTTCCAGGGTCTAGGTTGCGTTCGGTTTGTCCATCCGTTTGGGTGATTTGCAGTACTCAAACAAAGTTTAGTTCCAAAGGCTCTTTGGAAAGCTCCCTAGAATCTCGAAGTAAATCTTGGGTCTCGATTCATAAACTATTAAAGAGGAATACCGTGTAGCCTTACTATTTCCTGATGTACAAAGAAGCTAACTTATCCAATGGATAACTAGCTTTGATGGGTACGAAGTGGGCAGCTTGGTCAATCTATCCACTATAATCCATATAGCGTCATAACCTAATACGTTCTTGGCAAACCCGTTACAAAGTCCATGGAGATCTTTCCCACTTCCATTCTGAAATTTCTAAGGGGTGCAAGGTTCAGCTGGCTTCTGGTGTTCTATTTTAACCTTTTGGCAAGTTAGACACTCTCGAACAAACTCCACTATGTAACACTCTAGTAATTAACCAAATACACCTAGGTTGAATTGGATTAATGACTAGACTTTACTCTTTGCTTTGGTTCTTTCATCATATTTTGAAAATACTTAGTGAAATTACGAGCCATTTTTTTTTTAACATAATTGAAATCGTGAGCCGCGCATAACATAAACGATTAAGCGGTAGTAAAATAAGACATTTAAGAATCTAAATATATCATATTGGCTCCATCACATAACATCCATAATGCACATCACAACATATATACAATAACCTCACTCAAAAGGTGAGTTAAGTTCATACATCATATCTTACACCTTCACACCATAGGAAACTATTTATAAGGAAATTCATGCCCTAAACTAGATAACCTTAAAAGCTAAGAAGGCTACTCTAAAACTGGGATGTATAACACTCTTAAGACTACTTAAGAACTCTCTGGGCCACTGTCTTGGAAACGGGAAGAAACCCGATTGCTGACGAGCTTCCTCGGAAGGGGGCACACGAGATGCACCAGGCTGGGTCGCATGGACGATCTTCTTGCTAACCTCGGCTGAACACTGTTTCCTCACTCCCTCTCTACACGTGGGAAGTAGGAGAGAGAGCTCTCAGAATAAGCATGAGTAGGAGGGTCCTCTGAAGGATCAGTTTCAGAATATCTCGTTCATTATACTCTAGAAAACCATGGACAACAGATGAGGCGGGATAAGAACGTAACATTCTTTCATCAAGTGGACGTGCATGTTCGAAAACCATTTCATCGCCATAGGGAGAAGTAGGAGAAAAACGATAACTAGGGACAGGATGTGCAAATGGACGACCTACGTAAATAAAAACACGAACCGAGCACCTTCCTTCAAAGTGATACGAATGATGCATCGGATCATAGTGGAATTCCCAAGTAGCGGTGTCAAAGACGCAATGCGCCATCTAATCTGAAGACAATGACGGAAATAAAGGAAAGGGAGTGAGAATCTTACTAAAGAATTCTCAGGGTATCTCCTTCTACGGTGTCATCATCAAAGTCTCCAGGAATCTCGGGGTTATTATAAAATAGTGAACATACGAAGATTAAATTTTAAGTTCAAAAATACTTTTACCGAGATTCGACCAATTTTAATTATGCGTCTTATAATGCATCATAATCTTAACATGTCATATTTATAATGAACTTTTCTTTTATCATTACATCATATTCCTCATCATCATCATTAATATAACATGCATAGAAGAACATCATATTTCTCATCATCAACTCATGTATGTTATGCAGAAGAATATCATAATAGCTACACATGGACATGGTGCACATAATTTATTTCTTTAGTACCTTAGGTGACTTTAAAATCTTATCATCCTCATTATTTTCCTTGGGCCACCCTATACTCCACCCTTTTGGGAGTAATCTAGGTTATGAGCTCATACCTTACTAGTCGTCACTAGCATATACTTATCCTTTTTGATAAGTTAAAGTCCTAACTCTACCCTTTTGAGAGAACAGGTTAGGGGGCTAGAATCACCTTTTCACCACCTATAGTTTGATGGGTCCAGAGGATCATTTTCTTATAAATTTTAAGTCACCAATAAGTCTTTGCATGTTACAACTCGCAATTCATAATTCTAACATTTTCTTATTTACAGTCTTATTGGAATAATATATATCAACTATAATCATGCATCTGGAGATTCCCAGGAAAGAGAGGTGGGTCACAATGGACACGCTTAAATACCAAATCTTTCCTTAGCCAGAATCTTTCCAAATTGCACTCTTACAGGAATACACTTTCTTCCAGGAACAAAATATGTCCTTATTTCATGCATAAGTTTTCATTGTTTGCAACAGCAACTATAACATACAAACCAGGGAATCAATCAATGACACCAAATTCTTGATAAGCATCAAATCACATTTTAAGTACACATAAAATTACTAGCTTCCCATAAAATTCTTACAAAGTTTTAAAACTCTTTTAGAACTAATTCTTTTTGTTAAACTTGAAAGAAGTCAGGACTTTAGGCCTAACTTAACCATGGGACCGATTTATAACTTGAAAGAATGTTCATAATTAAATCTTTCACTTAAGATAAAAGGAGCAAGTCTTGAGCTTTAGAGATTTAGGTGACATCTTAGAATTATTACCATGCTATGCAACCTTATTTTAATCTTATCTTTATAAGGTGATAGCTTGGAATTATAAACATGATATGCAATTCCATTTCTTTATCTTTAAGATTTAAGGTGATGACTTGAAAATTAAACATGATGCAAGAACTTGTAATATAAACATGATGCAAGAAACTGAGCGGCGTAATCCGCATAGGACCAGTAGAGGAGAGAGAATCTTAAGCAAGGAGCGCGGTAGTCCGCATAGGACCGTGAGGGAGAAGAGAATTACATTTTTTTAAGCTCCAATTCTCAAGACTTCTTAAAGAATAAATTCTTTAACTCCAATTATCTCATTTCTTCGCTTATGATTCATAGGCAAGTCTTTGAGCTCTAGGATTTTTAGGTGATGACATAAAATAAACATGCCATGCATTGATTCTTTTAGCCATTATAAAATAAAGTGAGAGCATAAAATAAACATGAGATGCAACTTCTTTATTATCTTTAGAGATTAAGTGACAACTTGAAATTTAAACATGAAATGCAAGCTTGAAATTTAAACATGAGATATGCAAGTTCATTTATTTATTCTTGAGAATTTAGTTATGACATAAAATAAATATGGTTATGCAAGGCATAAACTTAAACATGGATGCAAGTTCACTTGATTTCTTTACTAGAGCTCCTTCAAGACTTTAAGAAAATTATGATTTCAACCCAATATATGTATCTTAGCAAGACAAAGTAAAAAAATACATATTTCATATTCAAACCTCAAGATAAAAACATTATTCTTTAAAGTTTTGCATTAAATGGAATGTTCAAGCTTTAGAGGCCTAACTTGTGATGGATTTACAACCCATATTCAAGGTCCTCATCATCAAGCCATCATTTCATTCCTTCCTAGGCCATTTGGCCGAAACCATGAAAGGAAAATAAGGAAAGAAAAACTGAAATTTTAGAAGCTTTGGAAACTAGTGAAACCTTCAAGTTTTAGAGATCTAACTTGTGAAAGCTTTGCAACCAACACTCAAGAATCTCATCATCAAACCATGGTCTCATCATAAGCTAGGCCATATGGCCGAAATACTTTAAAAAGAAAGGAAGAAGAAACTGAAAATGAAAACTTAAAAGAAAGCTCATGAAAACATCATTTTTGAGCTAGAAACATAACTTGTCTTAGCATAAAATGAACTTAGAAACACCTCCCTACCTAATTTGATTTGAAAGAAAGGAAGAGAACTTGGTTTCCTTGAGTGAAATGAAGCAAAATATCCTTGAAAAGCTGAAGGGAGAATTCAGCCAAGAGAAAGAAAGAAAGAAAGCTTTTGGTGCTCCTAAGACTAGAATTTGTGTAAGTTATGAACTAAGCATCTAAACTATCTTCAAGCATGCCTATTTATAGAGATTTTGCAGCTCATAAATGGACAAAGGAAGGAAGGAAATCTGACCAAAAATTAGAGAAAAAAATAAGGAAGAAAAATCATTTTGTTTGGTGGCTTAAAACATGGAATCATGTTTCCATGTTTTCATGATTCTTTGTTTTCATTCTTTGGATTTTTGTGTAATAATTTTCTGACTTATTACTCAATAATTTCAGCATTACAGCCTTGTGGAAGAGGATTTTGTGTGTTCCATGTATTATTTAGGTGTAGGCAAGGTATTCATGCAATTTAGAGAATTTACGGTTAAGGGCTTAAGTGAATTACTAAGCAATTTGGGTGTTTTAAGCAATTTTAGGTTCTAATCAATCTAAATAAATAATTTTGACTCTAGATTAGTAATTAGAATTTAATAAGCTTTAATTTGAGCCTAATATTGCTTAGGTTTCGTTAGACAAATCAAAAATCTCAAAATTTGCAAAACTGGACAAAGAACAGGGGCAAAACGGTAATTTAACTTAAAAATGCCGGGACCATCGAACTTAACCAATGGTTAATCATAACTTAAAAACACCTTTTAAAATATTTTAGTGAGGTTTGGACTCAGTCGGCACGCAAATCGGAGTTAAAACGCGCAGGGGCGTTTTGGTCATTTCGCGCGTCGAAACTCAAAATTGAGATTCTTCTGCTCTATTAACACACATAACACAAACAATCCCTTATTATCCTCAAAACATCCCCTTGAGGACGGGTGGGGCCCACGATCCTCATTTTCTGAGTAAAATAACCTCAGGGCATTTTGGTCATTTTACACGTACAGAAAATCGGGGTTTGCAATGCTTGTACGAATTGCTCCTAACTTCTCTTCTAACGTTATATTCCTTTATTGAGGATTGTTTGGTCTCAAATTTTATATAATATTTACCTACGGTAATTTGGTAATTTCTAATGACAGTAAAGATTACAGGAAAAATTGGGGCGTTACATTACTCCCCTCCTTAAAAAGAATTTCGCCCTCGAAATTCGTTCCTGAGAATAGCTCGGGTATTGTGCTTGCATGTCTGATTCCAAGCTCCATGTAACTTCTTCGGTTTCACCTCGTCCCCATGCTACTTTGATCAAAGGTACGGCCTCTTAACTGCTTAACTTCTTGGTCAACGATTCTCGTGGGTGATAAGTTAAACGTTAGGTCATCTCTTAATTGTACATGTTCTGGCTCTAGTATGACTTTGGTCAGGATATTTCCTTAACTGGGAACATGGAAAACATCATGAAGGTTGGACAGACTCTGGGGGTAAGGCTATACGTAGGCTACGGATCCTACTTTGTTAAGGATTTCAAACGGCCAAGAAATTCTGGGGCTCAATTTCTTTACTTTCATTGCTCGTCCTATGCCTGGTGGGGGTGATTCTTAGGAACACATGGTCCCCTTCTTGAAAATCTAGCGGTTTTCGCCGCTTGTCCGCATAGTTTTTCTGTCGACTTTAGAGGAAAGAATTTTATCCCTGATTTTCTTAATTTGTTCGTTGTTTCCCTCACAATATCAGGTCCGAGTAGACTTTGCTCTCTGGGCTATACCAACATAGAGGTGATTGACACTTCCGTCCATAGAGGGCCTTGTATGGTGCCATACCGATACTTGCATGATAACTGTTGTTATATGCAAACTCAATAATGGCAGGTACTTATCCCAACTCCCTCTTTGATCTAAAACACATGCCCTCAACATGTCCTCCAAAGTTTGGATAGTTCTTTCAGATTGACCGTCCGTTTGGGGGTGATAAGCCGTGCTCAGACAGAGCTTTGAACCAAACGCCTTCTGAAAGGCTCCCAAAACTCGTGAATCGCGATCTCAATCCGAGATTATTGTTGACGGTACTCCATGTAATCTTACTATCTCCTGTATATATAACGTGCTAACCTATCCAAGGAATAAGTCACCTTAATAGGTAAAAAGTGGGCTGACTTAGTCAACCGATCCACGATTACCCATATGGCATCATGATTCGCTTGGGTCCTCGGTAGTCCAGTTACAAAATCCATGGAGATACTATCCCACTTCCATTCAGGGATTTTAGAGAGGTTGCAACATTCCAGAAGGTTTTTGGTGTTCAATCTTCACTTTTTGACACACCAAGCACTTACTCACCCATGTGCACACATCCTTCTTCAATCCTGGCCACCAGAACATCTTCTTCAAATCTTGATACATCTTGGTGGCACCGGATGAAGGGTAAAATGGCTCTTATGGGCTTCCTCCAAAATATCCTTCGAGGTCACCACTAGCAGGTACACATATACGACCTTCAAACCTCCATAAACTATCATTCCCTTGGGTAAAACCTTTCAACTTATCAGCTCTTACCGCCTCTAAGGTCTCTTGAAATTCTGTATCTTTCCTTTGGGCTTGAGCAATTCTTTCCTTGAATTCACTCGTCACACTAAGGTGACAAGCTCTTATGCCCTTAGTGGTCAAGGTCATCCCTAAATTTAGGTCTCTAAACTGCTCAATTAACTCAACCTCCTTCACCATCAAACGGGACACTTGTAAGGATTTCCTACTTAGGGCATTAGCTACAACATTAGCTTTACCTGATGATAGTTTACCCGAAATCATAATCTTTTTAAAACTCCATCCACCTTCTTTGCCTCATGTTTAGCTCTTTTTGATCAAAGAGATATTTCAAACTCTTGTGATCGGAAAACACCTCAAACCTCACTCCTATAAATGATGTCTCCAAATCTTTAGAGCAAATACGACGCGGCTAACTCAAGGTCATGGGTGGGGTAATTTGCCTCATGCGGCTTTAGTTGTCTTGATGCGTAGGCCACCACTTGCCTATTTTGCATCAGTACACAACCCAAACCTTTTCTCAAGTATTACAGTACACTTCAAAAGGCACATTGGGGTCGGGTAATACTAAAAAGGGGGTTCAGGTTAGCTTGTGTTTCAGCTCTGAAAGCTCTTTTACATTCTGGGTCCATGAAAAAGGTGTTTTTCCTAGTTAGCTTGGTCAAGGGGTAGGGAAATCTGGGAAAATCCCTTGATAAACCG